>JAOBRB020000790.1:0-16743 GCA_027575285.2 Zoanthus pulchellus | reverse complement strand
GTTTTGTATGTATTCAAGCAACAACGATAAAAAATAAATTAATTTTACAGCCACATTGTACTTCATTTAGTAAATGGGATTTTGTACTCTAGATCAATCTATTCTCAGCATTTGTTATTCTTTAAAACAAATGCACAAAATTATATCAATGACAGTGTTGGGGTATTCATAATTTACTCAAAAAAATTCAACCTCTGTATCTTGATGAAGCATATCCAGTTGAGCCTGGCGAATTAAATTTAGTCCTTAGTGATTGGTATATACAGGCTGGGAGCGGTCTAGTATTATCCCAGCCCATATAACCACAAAGCCAACGTGCAGTCTATCTATAGGCAACAGCTCTGAGAAACCTAAAATACGTAATTCTATTTCTAAAATTAGTTTAAATTTTGGCATCAAGTATTCACCATGTAATTAAGAACAAAAATATTCAGAAATATATAGGTGACATCAAAACTTTTATATTAACATCTCTTTTGTGTTCAAGAAAAAGGGCAAAAAGTTCCTACTCTACCTACAGCAATCGTTTGAACTCCAACTGGTAACCAAGGAAAATTATTAGAGTGGAAAGTAGAAATAAATGTAACAGCTAACAATTTTTTGGGAAACATTTTTTGACACTCTTAGCATCTACAAACCCAATTCACATAAAAAAATCGACAGCAGTAAATATAAAGTTGTTTATAATGATAAATATTGGAACTTCCTTCATTTTAATACTTACGCATTCACTGCGTCGCCGGTGTCCCAGCGGATTTGATCTTCCACGGATATGGTCCCCCAGTCTCTCCCAGCGGATTAGGTCCCCCCAGTAACATTATTCGAGGAACAAAAATATACCATTTTGTAATGTAAGTGTCAATATCTACTTTGAAAAATGATTTAAACTATAAAAGACGCGAAGAGCATTTTACCCGTGCTTCAATAATTTATCGCACGCAGTGTAAGCAGCCATACACACTTTTCTTTTTATAAGAAATCTTCCTTTTTCCCCAGCATTTTGATACATATAATTTTTCAATAATTCTCAATAACAGTTTCAAACCGAAGTCATCATTTTGTTTGAGCAGTGAAACTAGAAGTGCGTGTGGCAAGATAAAGAAACCTTGCAGGCGGAAGAACGAATTTTTATAAAGCGGATTCTTATTTAGCTTTCCGTTAAATAATCGAAAATCGCTGGTTTAAATAAAGTTTATTTATCTTGCCTCACGCGTCCACACTTAAATGATCCAATCGAACCATCAAAAACCATTTTTCCTACAGCATTAGTTACTTCTTTACAGCAGCAGAACTCCAGAGATCTAACTTAAAGCTCTGTTCTGCAAGATTCGCACAGGCACCTAAACTAAATAAAAGCAATGAAGACTTGCTTGCGCCTTGGGAATTTATTACTTCACGCAAAAGCAGCTGAAAGGGTCCTTTTAAAAATAAAACTTACAAAGAACCTATGTTTACATTTCCGTTGTATCTTCGGATGGCCTCTAAAACCGTCGACGTCTTTTTCTTCCTCTTCATTATCAGTATTTCCTACGTTGGTATCATCGGCAAGGGGTTCGTCTTCATAAGGAGTAATTTCACTTTGACAAAGCTGTTCGTTATCAGAAACACAGAAATACTTTCTAGAAAACTCACACTGCAATCAAATTCGCTTGACATTTCGAAAACAATTTATTTAGTAAGGACAAACAAAGAATTTAGAGTTTTAAAGCAGAAACAAGGGGCTAGGCAACCAGGCACACAAGTTTGCAAACCAACAGACGTCACGAACTAAAATCTCGCCCCAGTCCCTGATACAAATTTTAAAGTGGAATTTAGCATCTTTCGGGCGCTAAAAATCATAGAAATATTTTTTTTCCCGTCATTTTCAAACCGATATTTTTTTTTCTGTACATCAATAAGCAAACTAAGAAAGAAAAAAAATCTGTCATATACACTTTAAGCGAAACGAAACTCTCGTAAAAATGCAGGGCCAGCACAAACCAAACCACCTACTTCGGCAGAGTGGAATATCCCTGATGATGTTATTGCAAATATTCTCCAGCAAGTGACCGAAAAAGTAACAAAAAGTTTGATTCAGTCGCTGTAACCACCCCTGGCTCCTGGTGGAGGTTCGATTTTGCAAGAAGATCCGATAGTTGTTTCTCCTCCGCCAAAGCCAGACACTTTGGTCGCTCATGCAGTGATGACTGCCCAGTCTACGATCTCAGGTATGCCACCAGAATTAGTACATTGCCTGAAATGCCTGCCACATTGTTCACGAATCCAAGCCTAAAGACAAAATGAAATCCAAGAAATGGAACAATGAGTATTTTGACATTTCTCTTTTGTTGAAAAATTTAGAACTGGAGGATATAGATTTCAGCTGTAAGTTAAAAATACTCAAGACAGCCCGTCAATAAGTCTAAAGCTAGTTTTAAAGCCGAAAAAATTCTTAGGTATTGAAACTTGGCTTCAGTGTTATCACATTTTTGTGGGTGTGTATCGCAGAAAATTTCCACATAAGGCCCCCACCCTTATGAAATATGGGGAGGTTGTGCAAGATTTAGCAAACCTGGGCCACAACTGTTGTATGATGGAAATTTTTGTTTCATGAGACAATCCCAAACAACTTCTCTTCGGTACGAATCCATTCAATGGGCAATGTGAAAGCTACAGGGACATATAAAAACTTGACAAAGAGGCATTTGTCGAGTCCTTGAAAATGGCACCTTGGGACTGCCCTTTTCTCTTTGACGATATTAATGACATTGTTGACACTTGGTACAAGATTTTTAAGGCAGTAATTAATAAACATCTCCCACTTAAACAAAAACAGGTAAAACACCGAAATCAACCCAAGTGGTTTGAAAGAAATAAGAGCAAGAAATAATTCATTAAGAAAAGCAAGAAAAAGTAATTTGGAAAGAGACTGGGACTTGTACAATCAAGCAAAAAACCCTGTCTCTAGTTTGATCAGGAGGACAAAGCAGGCTTCATTTAAAAATAGAATAAGTGAAAACAAAATTAACACCAGGAAACTATAGAACCTCATAAAGTGTTTTTCACAAGACGACGATGACTCACGATCCAGCGTTGAAAAGTTGATTGGTAGTAGAGTACTCAAGCCGTGACGTCACGTCACCTAGGTAACCAAATTTTCTGCGCCAAGAAATCGTCTATGTGGTTTCAAAATGGCGTTGCTTTCGACACCAGCACTCTATAACTTCTTCTTAGACGGAAAAAAAATCAATATCGAGAGGCGAGAATCATTTCAAATCAGGACATGTTGAATCTTTTTACTTCAAGATAGGAATTTTAAGGGGAAAGGTACTCGTAAGTATGAAAAAAAGTCCTACAAAGTGACGATAAGTGTTGACTCTGAGATAAGCTTTGTTTCGTATTGTTGACGATCATGATAGCTCAAAATCTTGGCGAATTGACTCCTAAATCGAACCAATGTTCTTGTTTGAGTTGTATTTCAACTTAATAGCCATATGCTGTGAATTAGATGTTCATTATTGAGCCTAAAAACGACTCGCGTGCTCTGATAGGAAAATGACACCAAGAATGAAGCTGAACTGGGCACACATGTGCTCTCTTCTGGATAAAAGTATTACAACAGCTTCATAATCCGTTTCTGAGCCTACTTCTTGACCTTGGATACCGAAAGCATACATTCTTGCTCAATTCGCGACAAGAAACGGTACAATTTAGCAATGAAACATAAAGACTGCTGATGGTGTCAATGCCATTTAATGACTAGAATTATACTTCGCTATTTACTTCTTATAAGTACAGTGATGTATGTTTTCTGATCCATCTATTTCAAGTATATCTTCATGACAACAACGAGATCAAGTCCACTGAATGTGAATGTCCTAGAGGGGCATCTAAATGCAGTCATGCTGAAACATTGTATATTCATGGCATATACAATTTAAATAGAACAGATATTCCATGCCAGTGGAAAAAAGCAAGATGCTAAAGTTCAGTCTGTATCTGAAATGTTTCCACCAGCCAAGCCAAACTATGTTGCATTGACCAGCCAGCCATCATTAAATGACCAAGAAAAGCTCTGTAGTATGTTGAAGAGATATGGAAAGTTTACGGGGCTGTGCTGGCTTATGAGCTCAGAACCACAAATGCCATCAGAAACACTGCCAATTCCAATAACAGAACATATCATTTATTCTGAGGAATTCATGCAAGCTGTTGGTGCCAATAATAAAATACAGGTACTTATCAAGAAGTTCAAGTTGGATGATGAGCTAACAACAAGAGTGCACACTGTGACTATTGGTCAAAGAGGTAATCCATTATGGCACCTTGCACCACATGGCCAGTTAACTGCGAGTAGCTTTGGTTGTATTTTAAATGCAAAGAGAGTAACCCCTTCATTGATTAAACACCTTCTGGCAGAATATGACATATCTAAAGCAAAAGCAGTGGCGTGGGAAACAACAAAGGAGGCTGAAGCTGTAAGAGCCTTCACTTCTTTTACTGGCCTTCCTGTTGTGGACACGGGTTTTTGGCTTCATAAAAGTGGATTACTTGGGCCTTCCCCTGATGGGATAACTGGTACAAACCATATTCTACAAGTGAAATACCCATTCACAGCCAGAAATATGACCATCAATGAGGCCATAACCAATGTCAAGTCTTTTTTTCTGGAAATGATTGAGGATGGTTCAATCGAACTGCAGAAGGACCATGTATATTGGCATCAGGTTCAAGGACAAATGGCAATAAAAAATAGAAATTTTTGCTTCTTTGTTGTATGGACCACAAAAGAAATATGTATTTTGAAGATCCTGAGAGACATGAATTGGGAGACAAACACTGAACTGTTAAAAGACTTTTATTTTCTTCATATACGTCTAAAAATTATTGAGAGTGAATTGTAAAAGAGAACAATCTACAGGCCTATAGGGTGTCGTTGGGAAGGAGAATAGGTACACTTCATGCATCCTGCCAAAGCTAAACTGTCCTGATAATAATAATAATTTTTTGTTACAATAATAGTTAAAATTAATGATCTATAAATTAGAACACGAGCATTGTAACTATAGCCCTTATACCATTAAAATAATATATGTGCCCTCTCTTTTGATTTGGCTTTACATCTTAAATGTTTAACTTCCATCTGATAAACTTTATAGATAATAATGCAATCAATGCAATTAAAAATGAGGAATAAAACTTCACTTGTTGTGTTAAAAAGTACAAAATAGTCAAAAAGTGCAATAAAGACTGTTAACAAAATATCACATCAATTATCATTTTAATCATTCAATTTCCATCCCTTCAGATCCTTCTTTAATTAAGGGGAATTGGAGATTGACCAAAGAAGCGCACAGCTGAAAGATCTTATCAGCATAGCATCGTAAGTATGGTGGGACAAATGTTAGAATTTTAAAGTCTTTAAGTTGGGCATTGGCTCTTTCAACATCCATTCGACATCTAGCAATTGACTTAGTTGCCCGTGCTTCGCATTCAGTGAACTTTCCATTTTCAAAAAAAGTTGGGATGTTAACACACACATCATTTGGTACTATATCCTGAATTAAAAACCCCTTTGTCGGCTAATATCAAATCTCCAGTAGTCATGTGGTTAAATAAGCCTGATTGCCTACCTTTCTCCTTGTCTGATACAGATCCTGGATAAAGATTACAGACAAATGTTATAACTGCATTTGGCGCAAATCCTACAATGAATTCATACTTCTATAACTTGAGTATGTGGCACTCTGTTGAAACATTAAACTAGGGGTTGCAACTTCAATATCTGTGCAATCAATAATTATTCTATAACTTGTATACTGGGAAAAGGATGATTGTGATGACAACTTATTCTTATCCCTGGAAGGGATTGAAGTCATTATATCTTTAAATAAAAGGTAATGAAGAACATGAACAAAAGTTAAAACTACATTTGAAATAGTACTAACACTGCATGAAAACATTTGTGCCAAGTGGAGGTTGATGTAATTTTACCTTAAATTCATGAGGGTTATGAATATCTGATCCTCGAATGATTTTTTTGGTAACCCTCCAATTTTGAAAAGTATTTGACAGTATCTTTGAGTGAGGATACATACTCTAAAACTATATTAAATACTTAACTAGGGTAAGATGACCTGTCTCCATTTTTACGACTTCTGCTGACAATGTTGAAACGGAGTAATGGCTTTTTCGTAGTTTCCTTTGTCTTGACTTCTGAACAGTTCATTCTTGACCATGTCAAGCTCTACCTCTAAAGCTACAGTCTTTGAGGAAACTTAAGCTGTTATCCTTATTTTCTAGGAGAAAATACTTTGACCTTATTTTTCTTTATAAATGTAGAATAAATTTGTATGATATAAATTTATCTGATTATTTAGAGCCAGCTGGTAATGCCTCTTATAACTTTAGAAAAGCTAAATGTTCTTATAAAATCAAATATGCGAGAACGAACACTCTGAAATTCTTTTATTTTCATCGTGTAGTTAAAGAATGGAATGATTTGCCACTGTCTCTTAGGGAAACTGACACTACAAGTTCTTTCAAGCGTGATCTTTAAGTCCACTAAATCCGAAAAGATCAATTTTTATAATTTTTATAATTTCATTATAATTAGATAATAATTAGATATTTTTTCATTGTACGTGTAAATTATATAGTATCAAAGTATTAAAGCATATTGATAATTTAGTGTACATAAGTTATATAGATTTCTTTTTATTTGTTCTTTTTACCCAAGGTAGCCTCGTTTTTGAGGGAACTATATTCCTGTTTAGATGTTTTTCTCAGTTTATTTTTGTATTAGACTGGAAACCATTAAAGTAAAGTAAAACAAAGTATTAGGGTCGTAAGTTCTTCCATTTTCCTTTGATTCGTTGGATATTTCATGGACTAAAGTCGTTGTCTCATAGCAAGTTTTATGCAATATTGGTATGACGAGTTTATTATCTTCACGATCTTTTTTAGAGGAGCTCTTGTTTTCTTTTTCTTAGGCTTAGAAGAACCATCTGACGGGAATAGTTTCTTGATGTTTCTTTCGAATATCTCAGGGCCGTATTTTTTTCCCCCGTTTCGAAAATGGCAACTGCATATCCTCACGTATTTTCCTGGTTCTCTGTATCCTCGCTTGCAACAGAATAAAGCTTCTCAATTATAAGTACTTTCAAGGTTATTCTTGGAAATTTCAAGTAAATATTGACAAGACTATTAAAGATAATACTTGTTTCGATGGACGAGTGCGGTTAACGAAGACATGATGGGCATAGAAGTATTTTTTAATCACATATTACCGATCCTTCTAACCTTATCAATCTCAAACAACGCTGATATTCTAGAGGCTATTTATCTTTATTTGGGAAGCCGAAAAACCTGCATGTATGAGACTCACTGAAGTGCTTGCAGTCTGGTACAAAGCAAAGAACCATGTCTTCGACGTCAGGATTTTTTCACATTCGTTTCTTGGCTTTGTTCGCTCATCAATAGCAAAAAATTGCTATTCGATGATCGCGTAATTGTAATTTTACTATTATGTATAAAATCTAGATAATCCTCTTCTTTCAAACCAAGTAATTCTAGCCAAAAAAAAGAATGAAAACAAACAATAATGGCACGTGCTGTTGTCACGCTCTTGTGTGAAGGTTGTTTGGAACAGAAAATTTGGTTACTATGACAGCGTGACATCACACTTTACTACTCTATGGCAATGTCATTTCGGACAAAACCAGGCTAACAAATTAAATACCTTTTTTATTGATTATCCAAAGTTGTTTTCTACCCAAAGCAGACATTAGGCCCAGAGCCTAAGTGCTACTAATCAAGTTGAACATGCCTTCGTGATCCCAAGTATAACTAAAGAACGAGTTTCTGAACTGCTTTCGTCAATTCCAAGTCACAAAGCAACAGGTGATAATGACATCAGCGTCAAGATCTTAGAGATTGCTGCTCCTGTCGTACTACCATCTTTGACTAGAATGTTAAATCTATGTATATAAAAAAAGGTCTTTCAATCTGCCCAAAAAGTGGCAAAAGTGACTCCTGTGTAACAACTACAGGCCAATCTAGGTCTTGTTTAAGTTACAAGAAAAACACATTTGCGATCATCTGTGTGGCTTTATGACCCCAAACAGGAATTGTATTAAGTCCAATCGGGGTTTAGAAAGTCGTTCTCCACTCAGACAGCTTTGATACGACTTATTGACAAGCTTTTACTCAATTTGGACAAAGACAATGTTACCGATCTGGTTATGATTGATTAAAAAAAAGCGTTCGATCTTATCGACCACACGCTTCTTTTACAGAAGTTTGGGGCTATTAGTATCCATAAAAATCATGTTTCACTCTTTGAAAGTTATCTTAGTGAACGCTACAATATGTAAACATTGATGGAAGTCATTCCCGCTATTAGAGATGTAAACCTTGGAGTCCCCCAAGGGAGTATCCTGGGACCAGTATTGTTTCTTATATTTATAAACGATCTACCAAAATACTGGAACATTCAGCAGCAGACATATATGCGGAT
Organism: Zoanthus pulchellus; assembly: GCA_027575285.2. Taxonomy (NCBI): domain Eukaryota; kingdom Metazoa; phylum Cnidaria; class Anthozoa; order Zoantharia; family Zoanthidae; genus Zoanthus; species Zoanthus pulchellus. The sequence goes on along the minus strand of JAOBRB020000790.1, from coordinate 8,246 downwards.
TATACGACAATCAGTATTACTGTTGATTGAAGTTCAGCACCTGGAACCATAAATCAAGTTCTTCAAGCTGATGTTGGCAAAGTTGCACAATGAACAAATGAGAATAAAATGATCTTAACGAGTCCAAAACTAAAACTATGTTAGTAGCTGCCAAATGGCAGCATAAAAAGATGGAAAGCACTTCACTAATTGTAAACTCTAGTGAACAAGTGCAGTTTCAGAAACTCTTAGGCCTAACAATTGACACTCAGCTTAGTTTTGATGAGCATATTCATAAGCTATGTAACAAGCTAACACAGCGTATTGTTGTTTTGAAAAAAATCAGACGTTATTTATCTCTAGATCAACAAAGTCTTTATTATAATGCAATGGTTAAACAAACTATGTTGTATGGCTCTGGTGTGTGGCTCTCCACATCTGCTCTTAATTTAAATAAGGTCTCCAGACTACAGAAGCGTGCCGCACGTGCTATTCTCAATGTTGATATTAAAGCAAAAAGTGTAGGTGTTTTTAGAAAACTTTTAAGTTCTCAATTAAAATTAGCTAACGTTTTTTCATGAAGCTAAGATTAATAAGTGTGCATCAATTTATAAACCTTTGAATGGGGTGTATTCCGAGTATATGTTAGAATTACTCAAACGAAACATTGACATACGTTCTAGTGAAAGACAAAGTAGATATGGGTCTTTATATTAATTTGCTCAAACTATAAAACAAAATCAGAAGGTGCTAGAACTCTTCAAGTATCAGCCATCTGGTTTTGGAATTCACTTCCCAATGAAGTTAAGAGTAGCTCTAGTTTAGAAACTTTGAATAAGTCTTTAAATAACTATTTTTGGAGTCTTATAAAGACGTTCATCATTTTACTATATCTAAGATGAAATATTATATTTTTAATATTTTATATGTATTTTTAGATAAATTTTATTTTTAATCAGTTATAGGTTAATTTTAACTATACTTCATTACTATTATCATATCTTTGTTTAATTTTAATTTGCTTAGAGGGCCACGAGTTTATCAGTATCTTATACTGTCAAGTGTTATCCTCGAAAAATAAAGTTGATTATTATTTTTTCACCCTATTGGTTTTATAATGCTACTTTCTACGATTTCAGTTTCAATTTCACTCAGTTTAGCACGCATTGCAATAAAGCCAGTGACAGGACTTAAGTGCATGTACCTGTCTGTAGTTAAGGGTGTGATAAAATATGACATATTTTTGAGTACTTGCTCTTGATTTGTGTTCTCCATATCTCCCTTCTGTTCGAAAACTCTGGTATTAATTTAGCACCCTAATACACAACTAGAGATTCTTACGTTAAATCAATGGATGTTTTGAAACCTATGGACACTCCTCACTTTCCTGATCAGAAAGCACCTTTCAGTCTTCACTTTATTCAATTTTCCTGTGAATCCTTGAAACGAAGTAGATGTGAAGCTTGTCAAATGAAGCAATAAATTTATCACTTCATTTACATTTTCAACAATAACTTGCTTTCAATGTTCTGGTTTTTGACAAACGAAAATATCCAGGTAAAGTAGAGTGTCAGGCGTTTTTTTTCATGGTGGAAAACAATTTTTGGATTCAAGTATTTTTCCGAACATCTTCAGTCGGAAAAATACCCCATCGAAGATGGTAAAATAATACATGTTTATCCCACTGAAACTACTTCGTTTTCAAATTTGAAAATTGGCTAAACAGAAATTTCTAATGAGCGTTTTGGCAACTAATGTTGGTGATTGAAAACCTAGAAAAAAGAAGTATACGCCTGCAATATTTGGATATCTCCTGGAACACGAATTTCAACCTCTTAACTGTGTTTTTTTAAAGGCCTTGAAGTGACGGTCGATGACTACCTCTACCTCAAAAAGTGCAACAAATTGAATCTGGAAAACGTTTACTTAAAACAGACTTTGATATGAAAAGCATTGTGGTTATGGACAACTTTCATGACGAATTTCAGCAGGTGTAGCATATGGGACAGGGACAAAACTAAAATATTTTCTTTTATAATTTCATTTCAATTCGGTTGCCAGTGATATATCATTTATCTCACTAAAATTAAGTATTGTATACTTTTATAAAAGAACTTTATGTTTCTAGAGCGGATCTGGATCAAGTTTACAAATAATAAATAAGAATCGAATAGAACATAAATCGAAAAATCCGCGGTTAAGAGAAGTTTTCAAATTTTTCCCATGAGCCGTTTAGAAACTCTAAGTGGGTCACATGTTGGGGAACTTTGAGTGGTTGATTAGCACGCGACCAAGCATCAATTGCCTGACTTAAACAAAGAGCAGTTTATGTTACAAAACCTCTGTGATCCAATGATACGTCGTAATTTTGTTGGGAGTTCTACGACAGATTTTTTAAACTTTTTACACAGACTTCCAAAGGAACGTCCGTGTTTAAATTTCGACTTTGGTTCTTTTTCGTCGTCAACCGTTGGACACAACAAGCTTCATCAGCCAATCATAAGCTTGCATAAGTTTATCTAGTCATAGCTTTGAAATTATCGTGCAATCACAAGGCGATCACGTTGGACTACCAGTCAACTGGTTTGTGCTAGACATACAAGTAAGGTTTTGATTAGAAAGAAGCCAAATTTCTAGCTGTCAGAAATGATATCATGGCTGCAAATATGTATAAGTTGCTATCTCAAGTACAAATTCATACGACATTCATGGAAGGTCCACACTAAAAGATGTCCAGTGAGAATTTCGGAACGGCCGCTCCACGGATGCAGCGTTGGTAGCGTTGATGGCTTTGATCTTATTTTTTCTCAAAAGTACAAAAAATGTTTGTAAACTCCAAATCAGTCTTCAAATCACTCAACAAAGATGTGAAAACGGATGCAAAATCCGACAGTATGGATGAGGACACAAACACTGTGGATATATCTGCTGAACGAAAAACTCTAAGCAAGCAAAAAACATTCAATAGAAAACAACAAGCCACAATAGTGGACACTATTTGTACAAATTCGAAAAAAACTCAAGAAATTTAGGTTTGGATCAAGAATATCTGAAATCATTTCTTGTATGGAACATGTTGATGCTTTTATTTGTATTAATAATATTTAGTCTTTGCAAAAAGACGTTTTGTAAGGTATTTGTGACGTTTGTTTTAAGCTCTGCGAGTCAACTCATATGTTCGCTTTGTTGTACATGGTATTGATGAGTGCCAAATATTTTAAAACACAAAATATTTCTGTAATATAAGCAAGAACAATGATGTCATTCTAACAATAAATGTTCAATATGCCAAGTATTTGTATTATATTGTGCTTCTGTTGTGTGTGAATGCCACCAATATAAACGGGACCGAGAACTAAATAGAAGACCACAGAAAAAGCTACCTTGCCTGACTACAAACTAACAGGAATCTACAACGTTACATGTGGCACCGTGTGCTTAAAAACACCGGTGTTAAACCCAAGAAAAGAATTAGGCAACGAAATTACAAGACTTTTTTTCAAACAATTAAAGGAAAAATTTATTTAAAAAAAGTTATAAATATTTCACACTCTCATGACAATAAAAAATTCATGATTTGGTTTAAATTATTTTCACATAACAGTTTTTTGCCTAATGAATATAGGAATCAAATCACAAAGAAAAATATTCAAAGTATAAACTTAGTAATGATATACAGAGAAACCCCTGCCCTGCTATATATTATGTTGACCTCAGTAAAATTATAAGAGCTCCATACAGCCAACGAAATGTTCATATATTTGGAATCAATGCTGGTCACTACTGTTACGGTTCACAAAACGATCTGTAAATTTTTCCGGATGGCTGCACGAGATAGCCTGTGATCACGAGTTTCGTTGTCAGTGGTATTGCTAATTAGCGCAAAATTACACCATCCTGATTGGCTTTTACATGCACGGTTTACAGTATTTTCTTTTACGTTTCAATCATCATTTTGTCAAAACACTATGAATGAAAAACTAAGTGATTTATTGTTGCATTATGATTCATTTGTTTTGTTTCACGAGTTCTTGTTAAAGATTATTGGAGAAAAAGAAAGTAAATACGTCGAAAGAACAAAAATAGATTGGAAGTAGGTCCCCGCCGAGTTTCTCAGCAACTATATAAAGCAGGAATGCATAGAGTGCGAAGTAGGTAAATTGAAACATATAAAGAAAGCCAAAGATCATGTGAATTAAAGACGCCCAAGAAAGACGAACTATTATTTGAGTTTTCAACGCAACTACACTTCAGAAGGAACGAGAAGGTATGTGAAAGAGTCCGACAGGAGTTGATAAAAGATTGTACAATTCAAAAAATAGAATTAGCAAGTTTAGTCATTGAGTGTAACATTTCGATTGAGAAAATGCCAGTTGCATTGCTGTTAGCGGGAAACTGGTGGATGGAAGACAGGCAACCTGACATAACTGCAATTCCTTCTGCTTCGACGGTAAAAAATTGAATGGACTAAAAGGTAAAACACATTTTCATGTAATGACTGATGGATCCGATGGCCCAAGTAATCTGGAGATAATCTTTTTTCAAAACAAAAATTAATTAAAGCTTATATAAAAAAGAATGGAAAGTAAGCTAGTATTTTGAGCTTTATTCTTTTCTGTCAGTTAGAGTTTTATAATCAAAGTTGGCTTCTGGGGCAGCAGTGGTCCAGAGTTTTTACTCCTAAGTAGTGACGTAAATATTGTCCCAGACTGGAACAGCTATAGCAGAAAAAATAATTAACATCTTGCAGTCATATGAACCTGAAGGAGAGTTTATTTTCATTGACAACAGACAACTGTTCAGCAATTATTGGAGAAAAAGGAGTACATGCCATTCTAGAACAGCAGCTTGGTACATCAGTTGTTATGGTCGGTTGTGACTTGCAAGTTTTAAACAGGGAAATCATTAATGCCATTAATAAATCTATTGGGAAGAAGCCAGCTGATAAAACTGTTCCCCATGTTCAACATTTGCTTTCAAGGTAAAATAAATTAAAATACAAAACACAAAGACAAACAAACAAGCAAGCAAGCATGCAAACAAACAAATAAATAAATAAATAAGTAATAAACTAATCGTACCGGTTGGTAAATGTATTCAAAACTTGTTATTCAAGTGTTTTAATACATATGTATTAACTATCCAGAGATGCTAAAATATATCAATATGAAACATACAACAATAAAACTTTAAATTCTGATTTTAAACTAATTAAAACTTATTATGCCACAATGTATGGTCATGTGCAAGTTTATTTCATGACAAACACTATTATTGTGTGTAAAGCCACCTTAAGCTAAATACAGTTAAACTGTACATATCTAAACTGCTTAAAGTTTTAGCACTTATCTATAACTTCTGGTTGGTTTCTCTTTTAAGGTTGCATGGTTCATTGATCAAAACTAAGAAGAAAACTTTTAGCAGACATTATTCACAAATACATTTTTATATATCCTGTTCTTTCTTAAAAATAAATCATCAGAAATACTGGAACAATTACAGGCTGTGAAGTTACTGTTAGGAATAATGCATCACAAAATCAGTGTGAACATGATGTCATTACCGAAGCATACAAGTTACCAAAAGAATGCTAACATTCTTATGCCTTTTTTTCACTTGCTGGAAAAAACTTTAAAATTCCATATTCCTTTGATGTAACTTATGTCAACAAACGTTTACAAGGTCACACTGAAAATATAAAAATTCCACTTCGAAAATGTCAAAAGCCAACTGAAACCCAATGGTGGACAGTTATTACTGCTCTTGCATGGTGTATTTACTATCGAGCTCCTATCATCCGTCTTGGCATCAACAAATATTTGACTTTGAGTACAACTCAAACAACAATTATGGAGTTATGGCAAAAAGTAGTAGCTTTGTTGTCAAATTCATTTCTGTTTTGCCAGCTTGTTTTTTTTTGTATGAGGTTGGGCACAAATTCTATCTTAAGGAAATGCAAAGGCAACAACAAGCAGATAAAAACCTATCTTTACCACCAGGCTTTCATAGTCATGCCATGGCAACCAGGTCTATCATGCAAATTCAAAAACTAAAGGGGATGTAATCTAAAATCTTTTCCAGTTTTCCACGAACAGTAAAGGCAATGGTGTCACACTGCAAAAGTAAGCAACTGAAATAGTTTCAAATATTTGCAAATTCTTTAGAGCAGGAATGGAGACACTGGTCAAACATAGAGAGAAGTGGTTTCAGCCACAGACAATACCATTTATGTTAGGTGATGTAACTCCCTGTGAATTTAATTTTAGCGTGTATGTAGTTTTTATTCCAGTTCTTTTCTTTTATTCTTTTTGTTTCTTTGTTCACGTTTTTGCATTCCGTGGTTTTTACTCTATTTTGTATTTTAGCTTCCTTGTTCTTTTGTTTTGTTGGTCAGATTTCTAAAGTTTTAATCATGATTTTACTGATCGCCCTACATACATTTTTAAACACATCAAAGACATTAATGACCACAACACGCTACAATTGGCAAGATCTCTCGAAAGAAATAGTTTAAAACAACTCCGGTACAAGCTACATCTCCGCTTCTGTCATCAAAGCAAAGAAATTAACCGTTTACCAAGTTTCTTCAGATTAAACCCCCGATCCCTCATCCAGGAGCGAGAGTAATATCACGCTGCGCTGGTTGGGCCTTTCTGCGCTTAATAATAAGTGGATGTCACAACAAACTAAGAAAAATCAGAACGGCCGTCGAAGTCAACAACGAACAAATTAAATTTGCAATCACAAGCGAAGAATATGACACTCTGTTAACTGCAATAACCGAAATATGTCGACGAAACAAAACAACCATCCGTGAACGACATCAACGGAAATTACAACGCCCTGATGATGCATGCCAAGAAAGTATCAAAAGTAAATGGGTTGTAAACGCCTCCACCAAAAAACTGGATGGCCATGAGATTTCTTTGCTGCGAAAAGGCATGAAATTTGCCGTCACACCAAAGGATGTTCCGATAAAAGAAATCCTTACTTTTGTAGAGCAAGGCATAACCAAATTACCATCTGAGATTAAAGGGGAAACCAGGGCGGATATTTGCAACGTTCTCAAGAACTCAAAACCACCAAAAACAAGCAACATCTCCCATGAGGAATGCTGTGCCATGAATCGACTTAAGAATGACAGTCACATACTTGTGCTACCGGCAGATAAGGGTAACGCCACGGTGGTCATGAATCGATCGGACTACAGAGAGCAGATCACATCTATGCTCCAAGATAGCAAGACCTACACCGCGATCACTGACAGAAGACGAAACCCTACTACCAGCACTACAACTCTTCTTCAATAGAAACTTCTTGAGATCAAAAAAGCGGGGAACCTGTCCGATAGCGAATATTTTAGACTAAAACCTAACGACCCTGGCCCTGCAGCATTCTATGGGCTACCTAAAGTCCACAAGCTGCAACTAAAATCCACCGATGATCACTACATGCTGTCAGAACCATCAACAAAGATCCCGCTACGACCTATTAACAGCGCCGTGGGTTCACCTACCTACTATGATTCACGTTATTTGGCTGGTGTGCTTAAGCCGTTACGCTCCAATGAATACTCGATAAACAACTCAACGAATTTCAAAGAATTCATCCAGTCGCAGACAGTAGCGCCTGACGAGGAAATCGTTTCATTTGACGTTGTTTCACTGTTAACCTCCATCCCAGTCCAGCTAGCTCTGCAAGTCGTGAACGACAAGCTCCGTGTCAACAACAAATGGCAGGAAACAACAAATCTCACTCACGATCAAGTAAAGAGCCTGTTAAAATTTTTGTTGAATAACAGTTATTTTGTCTTTGAGGGGACTCATTACCAACAGATTTTCGGTTGTGCTATGGGCTCGCCAGTCAGCACTGTAATTGCCGAGCTGGTTATGGAACTAATTGAGTCAATCGCACTCTCAACTACTCCCGTGAAACCACGCTGGTGGCGCAGATATGTTGATGATTCAACGCTTGTATAAGATCTAATGACCTAAAAACTTTCCACAACCACTTAAATTCCATCGACAAAAACATACAGTTCACATTGGGATGAGCCTCACCAGCTGACGGGAAAGTCTCCATCTCATTCCTTGACATGAGCATCTCTGTTCCACCTGAAACGGGCAGCCAACCCGTACTGCAGGTATATCGAAAAACCACCCACACGGACAAGTATCTGCAATTCAGTTAACATCATCCTGCTCAGCATAAACGTTCCGTAGTGACCACACTTATGGCACGCGCCGAAACCATCCCGTCGACACCGA
>JAOBRB020000679.1:0-16745 GCA_027575285.2 Zoanthus pulchellus | reverse complement strand
ATAACTCATCTTATTTGCATATTTTACACATTTTTCAAACTTGAATATCTCCGGACCTAAAGCAGGTATTTGCAAACTGTAAACAGCATTTTCATCTTTTCATAGAATTCTTTGTGACACTCCTAAAAATCAAGAGGTAAAACTCTGATCATAGGGGCACTTTAATACTTTACTTAAATACCTGTAAATTTTAGCTCCTTTAATAGCTGTATGCGCTTTACGTTAAATGAAAATATTTTTTAGAAAGATTAAATTAAAACAAGTTATACCATGGGTTTTAGAGGGATTACGTTTTCTTTACTTTCCGGTAGTTTCAGGGGCGAAGCCGCGATCGTTCCGTGGCAAGCAAGAAACAAAAAAAAATCTTTTCTTTTGGCAACCAAACTCCTTCATCTGGCGACCAAAGTTTTTAGGTTAGTCGCCCTTAGGAAAAAATTAATATCGGAACCTTTATTTGGTAGCTATCAAATCAATTGCCGTTAAATATTTACAGGTTACAGTCTTGTGGTAATTTGTAGCAGTGAAAATGAGGATCGAGCCCATATTGTTGCCGCATTGGACCAATATCGCGTACCGACCGTACCCCATAGTCCTGCAACAGATACAATTTGTGATTATCTAAAGAAGAAGTTCCAGGAATCAACTTGTCCAAAATTGGGAGATTTTTACGGAAAGAAAATTCCATGGACACCAGCTTCTTCAATTGATAAAGAAAAGTACGTTCACCGTTTTTGGTGATTAGCAGGCTATGTTATAGCAATATTGATGGACTCTCCTTAAATAATCTTAGATGGAAACGATTTTAAACATAATAAATCTAAAACTTGAGACTATTTACATAATTGATGTTCAGTAGTATTGTTAGTTTTCAAGCCGAAAAGACGTATCACATTTTCAATTTTTAAATCAGATTTAGTAACAGATAATCGGCTTAGTCAGACATCTCGTGATATTACGCTTACAGAAGATAGTTTTCCATGCTCACAAATAGTCCTTATGATATTGTATTGCTGCATGCTAGCAAAATAGTAGCGTCTCAACAAAATAATTTTAAATCGACTGAAGGCAATTAAATTAAGCGTCCCAGAATTCATTGCAAGTCGAATTTAAGATTTGTACAGATTAGTTAAAACATGCTAAAAAGTAGAAAAATAACTAGCAGTAAACTAGTTTGAGCTGCGTCGGTGCTTCTAAAGAAACAATTTAGTAATAAAAATGTAAACTCTACAGCGTAAAAAAGAGAATACTTACTGACGTTTCGGACGTTAGTCCTTCGTCGGAGTAAAGGGAAGAAAAAGAGAAATTGTAGAGTTTATATATGCAGGATATGAAAAACTAGCCAATAGAAATGTTTAAGTCATTAGCGGATCTTGTTGGCATGGAAGGTTCTAAACAGTTAGGAATAGTGTTTTCAGAAATTATTACATGTCTTTTATAGACCTGAGGAAGAATGAGATATAGCATTACATGAAGTATAAAATTTGGCCGAATGAGTCTTTCTTTGTAGGTTTCGTTCTACTAATATAAGGAAGATTTAAAAATAAACTTTGCTGCACAACATTTTGTGAGTTTGCTTCGTTTCGTCAGGTCCATTTGGGGAATTAAACCTGGTTGGTATATCATTGCCTATACAGTATTGAGTTGAATTGAACAACTTCAGAAAGTTACCTGTAATTTGGTGTTGAATGATTGGCCTTTAATTTAAGTTTAATTAATATAATACATAATAAAGACATTCATTAAGTGTATTAAGCAAGATTTTCCGTGTTAAGCCTTGGTCAAACGGCCCGTAGTTGAAGGGCGTGTTTTCGTTTGACCACCGGCTATCATGGACTATTATCGACTATCAACAACTATCATTCATTTTGAGCTTGTTCAAATTTTTCATGATTGTCTATAACATTTTTTTTCGTATGACCACGCGTATGATAGTAGGTGATAGTTGATGATAGTTTCGTGGGAAACAACTATCATCAACTATCATGGGCCGTTTGACCAAGGCTTTAAGGTAGAATAATTTGTCAGTAGATGACACTGGATATTATAGTAACGAGTATGGGAGTATCCTGAAATTATGATGTTTCGTGCTACTTTGTTCTATATTTAATCCACGGATTCTATATTAGTTTTTGTTCGGAAAAAGACTGGTTTCTTGAATTGTTTTTCAGACTGTCGGTGCGATTCATAGTCTCAGAACGATCTGGGTGTGGAAAGGGTCTCGTGGTACGAAGACTAAGTCAACAACTGGAAAGCTTTCTCAACAATGACATTGTAACGAGACAGCTTAAAGCACTCGGCCGCAATGAGTCCTTATGTATTACTGTCTCTATCCATGGAAAAACGGTCGACAAATCAGCTGTTGTAGAAGCTCTTAGTCCGCACGCAGTACTACCAAACATTCCGCTTTCCAGAATATTCCATCTGGATATTTCGCCATCGGTAGGTAATCCAAAATCACGACAGAGCGACTAAGGAATCTCGTGCTGTGGGTTGACGAAATCTGTTATGGAGAGAGTTTAAAATATCATTGTGAAATTGTTTTATTTCCCTTGTAGTTATGGGTACATAATTTTCTCTCGCATTTATTTGAAATGTTATTACTCGTACAGAGAAGTGAAAAGAAAGCTTGTTATTGATTGGCTCGAAGTATATTACTATTGTTGCCAAAAAATTCCCTTTGATTTCCTCAGAAATACTATTATTGGAACAACCTTCCAAAACTCAATCGAGTTAATGTCATGTGAATGTAATATCTTTAGCGTTTTTGCTATGTTTAGTTAAAGCCATAATTCCCCTGACAAAAAAATTAATATGCATTAAATGTTGTTATCCTTTTAATGATAATGACAAACTCATTTGGATTATAAAGTTTTGAAAAACCTCTAATGGATTCATCTTAACCACGTGGTATGCATAAATTTATTGGATATTTTTCCAGATTCTGTAAATTCTGATTTTGACGTCATCGACCACATATTTAATAAACGACGCGAGATTATTCTCTCCCGAATGCTGCTCAGTCTTGTTTTTCTCCAATTAACTTTCGGTAGCATTATCATAAACGAGTTTCTTCTTTTTGTTTTAGGTCTCGAGCGGCCTCGACTCTTTCCTTTTCAACTTGTTAATTCTGGGAACATTAACTGACAATCGAGGCCGAGTTTGGAGAAAGCGGCCTTGTGATTTGTATGCCGTGGAAATCACCACTACCCAACATGCTAATGTTAGTCAACTGAATAGCGAAAGATCAGCGGAAGCTAGCAGTGATGGGACTGAGGTAAGAATTATTTTTTAACTCATGAACAAAGGTAAAGTTTATCTGATGAAAAAAAGTTGATTTCTAAATTCTTTCTAATTGCAGTTTCATATTTTAAGGCTTTTCATCAGGCCTAAATGTAAGATTTTTTAGCGCATAAAATAAAAATAAATAAAAACCCATTATCTTCAAGTTAAGAGTTGCAATTTGCTATTTACAAAGCAGATCAAAAATTTCCCCCAACAAATTTATTCAATAGTGTTGAGTCGGTGATTTAAACCCAAGGTATTCCGCGGTCAAGCTTCCAACTGAGCCACTCTGCAGTCCAGTCGATACAAATTAAGTTTCAAATAGTGTGCATCACCATAGAATGGAATAAGGCGAAATTCTGAAAGGCATTTTAAACTAGAAATTAATTTGTCAAGAAAAAAAATGTTAGAGTGCAGTTGGGGACAGTGAAATGATTTAAAGGACAGTTTGTATCAATGCCAATTACAATTTTAGTGCAATAATTGAAACATCCCCACGTCGGACCTGTGGCTGTTAGAGATTTATGAATGCCATCTTATCAAGACTTTTACAAATTAGGTTAACTGGCTTACTAGTTGTCACAAAAACAAAGATGATTCCTTGTAATCATGGCAACAATTAATGAGTCTTTCTGTTTGAAAAATGTATTTTCTCCGTGAATGTTGTTCAAAAGTTACTGGGTTTTCTTTTTGTTCGAAATTTTTGATGTTTCGAAGTACAAATGACCTTTGTTGAGTGGTGTTGCTCTTTGACTGTTCATATTTTTAATACATGGTTGTGAGTTTCGGCACCATCCCGAATTCATATCTTTCTCCATTCAAACTCATTATATTCAAATATTTTGGTGATTGAACATTAGTTTATTTCATTTTTTCCCTAGACGATTCGTAGCTCACAATCGAAACGAATTCCGAGGAAATCTTTTTACCACTATTTTCCAACCATCAACTGTAGAACGCCACTTGAGACCTTGCATTTCATGCAGCGTCAGCCTGCTCAAGGTACTTTTACAAGTATACACAGTTATTTATTGCTAATTTCTGTTTATTATTTCTTTTAACTATAGAACAGTTACTTGAGAACATGACATTTTCAGCTAAGATTGTAATAATACTATAACTTTTGTTTGTCGTATCTTCAGAACATTTCAGTATGATCTTGAAATCTTTATAGATGATTTTATATGACGATTGCTTAACTTTATATTAAGTGTCATTATCATTTATATATACTCATTTCTCGTCTTTCTTAGTGTTCATGTTTTATATAATATAAAAAAATATTATGTTCTCTTTAAATTAAGTTATAAAGTTTGTTTACCCTGAGTTGGAAGAAACTTTGTAAATAGGTATATGGGTATTCAGGTAGGTACTTTTGTAGATAAATAGGTAAGTATAGAAAAGAATATGTTAGCTGTTTCGGTACGTAGATTCATAGTTAGAGTGCTTGGTAAGTACGTCATCTTTAAACATGAAATATAGACATTTAATTTTTGTTCTAATTTAATTCTACATTACATGGTTTCTTTTATCACCTCTCCATGCCGTATAGTTTGAATTATAGCTTTTTTTTTTCTTATCGTTCCCAGAAAGCCAATGTCTTGATCCACTTTTCGATGACGGCGAGTTTCGCACTCCCAACGTTCAACGTGCCTTTCAGTACCTCAAACTGTGGGAAGCCAATCAAAGCTTGGACAATTTTAACTTTGCCATTGGACAAGTTATGGGGGACCATATTGAGTGCTTGAAAATACTAATAAAGTAAATTAATGTATTTTTTGAATAAATTGCTGTCATTGCTTATTAATTAAGTGATTATATTTTAGCAGCTCATTGTGAAGGCTTTAAGGAATGGTAATTTTATAAGAATGAGAGAATAGGTCGAAATAAGATCCGTTCCACCTGGATTTCTATCAAGACTTCTTGATCTCTAGAAATGTTTCTGGTTTATTACATATTCATAATGTGTTTCATTGTTTGCTTCGGACAGGCATTGTGGAATGCGCAACCCATCCTGGGCTGAATTGCGCCACTTTGTAAACTTCCTTACTACGCAACTACGTGCATGCGAGGAAAGCCATTTTTTAGACATGGAACTGGTCGGAGATACTTTGGAAGGTTTCAGAACATTCGTTGTTGGCTTTATGATTCTAATGTCCCGAGTAAGTAATTTAGCAACTACACTAGCGTACCTAACATATAACATGCTATCATAGAAAAATTGAATTGGGAATAGGATCTTCAGTTAAATAAAATAATGAAATTACCTCTTTTTTAGTTATAGACTTTAATTAAATAAAGATGCATATTTGGACTTGTCGATTCCAGAAATATTTTTGTAATCTTGTAAGAGTAATAAGAGAGTGTATTGTTTTATGAAGAGCAAATGAGGAATAATTTATCTTAAGATGCAATCTTTTAGGAATAATCTTAATCAGAAAGGGTGTTTTTCTTGAAAAGGATTACGAGTCCTACGAATCCGCTCACGACGAGGATTCAGTAAATTAATCTAAACCTGTATTCTTATGATTCGTCACTTTTGCGTTTCTTTAAAGGGGAAGAATTGTTAGAAATGTATGTGACTAGTGGCCGTTTTGGATTATTCGTTTTTTTCACAGATTAATCTTTTTTTGGGATCTTTGTTTCTTTGGCAAAAACAAGTCGGTTGATTTGCCAAAGAAATCCATCCTTACAATAATACAATTCATGTTTCCCTCTCTAAGAAACACACTCCCTTACAAACGTTAATACTTCAGCTAACATCAGCAATGCACGTGAAGTAATTAAAACAATTATTTCAATTGTGTCAGTATGCATGTAAAATATTGCTTCACGCAAGGTAACGCAATGCTTCATTTTATAGGTATTTAAAATGTATTGTTTTGTTAGAGGTATTTTAATTATAAGTATCATATGGAAATATTAAACGAAGCAAGCATAAGAACAAAACAACAGTGATTCCGAATATGGAGAGTTTCATGACCTCATATTTATGTTCATTGCAACTAATAAATGTAACGAATTACTATATTTCGATATTATTACAATATATCATTATCAGATATGAAATGAAACTGAATACAATAACAGATTTAATTACATGTGAGGTGAGAAAGCTACTTAAATAAGAATAGTTCACGGCTAGCTTTGAATACTTTGTTCAGTTTAGCGTTTAAAGTTCTGGTATATATTTAAATTTGTTATTGTGTTCAGTTTCAGTTTATACCTGATGATGAAATTGTGTTAATATCGAAATATAGTAAGCGTAAGAAACTAACCGCTTTGAGGATACAAATCATTGTCTTTTGCTTGAAGGATTTTGCTACTCCATCACTGGATGAGATAGATGTCATATACACTGGTTTAAGTGAAGACGAAGACGAAGACGAAATTGAGCAATATCAGTTGAGGCGAAAGTGGGAAACCAGGCAAGTTTTTCATGCGATAAAATAATAGCATTGTAGACTTTACATATTCGAAGACGTTGTATTGGGAGAGTTTGCCAAATCTTATTTATTCGTTTGTGTGAGAGACAATACTAAAGTCTTCGATATCTTCTCCTTCGTATACTCCGGTATATGAATTTTCGGAAGCTTTTTTCCATTTTTATTTGGAAATTATCGAGACGAAACGAATTGTGCTGACTGGCAACAAGCGAGTCACATGGCGACTTGGTCAAATTCGAAGTGAAACCAAGTTCATGAACCAAGTAGTACGCCAAAGTGCTGGCCTAAAGACTTCCCTTGATAAACGGCCCCCTTTGGCTTATTGCTTGATGCAAATTTGAGGAAACAAATTCATATAAGCTGCTGATTGAATCCCAATGCCAATGGCGGGAAATAATGCGAACCCAATCCAGGTAAAGAAAGGGATTCATACTTTTGAGGAACTTTGGGTTTTTGCCTGAAGTCAATTAATGTGTAATATTCAGTTGCGGATCATATGAGAACTCGGATCATTTTAATGCCATGGCGACTCATTCTTTTCGGGTACAAATACGCTTACCGCCTAGTGAGCACCAGATACCAATGAATCCAAAATTTGTCATTGGAGGAAACATCCAAAACTCTTTATCTACTGATAATAATACAGAAAGTTTTTCCTTTGTAGGCCTTGAACATATTAAAAAACAGGTAAAATGTAAACGGAAAAGAGATCGTGAACCATCTAGAATGCCAAAAAGACTTGCTCGAGCTTTGCAAAAAAGGAAATTTAGACACAAATTAAAGAAAACTTTAATAGGAAACGATCCAAAATCTTCAGATATATTTAAGCTTGTATCGAAATTTTAAGTATACTATCTAAGATATATATCAGCAGAAAGAACTTGTTTTAAGTGCATATTTATATTGCATCCGCAAAGCTCACCGAAAGAAATCCAATAAAAGGAAATCGTACTCTACTTTCAGCAATAATATTAATTTGTATTAATCTAAATTTTTTACATGTGACTGTGAGCCTGGTAAATATAAATAGTAATTTATTATTGCTCTTAGGAGATATAGAAGTTAATCCCGGGCCTATTCCTGCAGAGACTGATCAAGCTGTTGCTCTCTTGCCCCCATGGGAAGATGCATTTAAGCTGTCTTGTTGGTGGTGGTGGTGATTGCTTTTTTTGGGTAGTTTCACATCAGCTCTTCTCTGATCCTTCATTTCATTTGTAATGATCCTGGCTAGGGTACCTGTCCGGCTGCGTTGCCAGCGTGGTTGGTCCTTGTAGTGTAGTGGTTGACACCTCGGACTAGTAACCGAAGATGTGGGGTTCGAATCCCGCCAAGGGCTTATATATGATATTTTTCTCTTAATTCTTTCTATATATACCTGTCAAACATGGCATGCCCTGGGGTTTGGGCAGATGCTATTATCATTTAAGCTGTAGCAGATGGAATGAATTTAAGAATACATATTACTGAATCTCATCCTAGTTTTGCAGATGTTATAGTTATTGAAGCTTTTATTCCTCAGCAAGAATTACGACAAACCTTTATAGTTCATCTCTATGAAATGCATTATGTTTTAACTGTTTCGCAATCTAACCTATAATAGTATAAAACTATTCACCATTAGATGCTACAGGTTAGCAAGCTCAAAATAGAGTTGTTACTTCAAGGAACTTGAGTAAATCTAAAAACTTTGAAATCATTACACCAAATTGTGGTGCAGAGGTCATTGAAAGTATTTGCTACAATGTTACTCAATTTATATGCCCTAACAACACAGACAGTCTTAAACATTATCAGTTGCATCACACTTGTGAGATAAGTAATACACTAGCAGAGAATGTGAAGGTTGTGATTCAAAATTAACATCTGAAGAGAAACTGAGAACGGCTAAATACATGAAACTATATCAGTGAAACATGACTGTTGAGCTGAAAATGAAAAAAGCTAAATATTCCAAACAGCACCGGGCTAAACTTCAAAAAAACAAAAGGAAATAACAGTCACAACTTATGAAAGCATATATTAGAACTTTTAGATCAAAAACTTCTCAGATATGTTTAACAATTAAAGATAGATAGATAGATTTCATGTTTTTGTGAACATGGGTCCTGTACACACATGTAGCTGTTGTGATCAACTGCATTATAAACGTAGTGTTACTGATGCTGCAAAACGTAGACAATCTAACATAAGTATTGATAAATATTTACTTGGTAAAACAGATTCAAATGGCACAGATTTGGTTTGTAAAACTTGTAAAAGATATCTTGCAAAAGGTAGAGTTCAACCAATTGCAGTTGCAAATGGGATGAAATTTCCAGATAAACCATCTTTTTTTACCTCAATTAACTAGAGTGTAGATTACGTTAATCATAGCTTGCTCACTTGTAAAAAGTTCTCTCAATCGATTCTAAATGTTGACTTTAGAGATTTTTGAGGCTGCTATAAGTTCAGAAGTCTTAAGTTTTGAAGTTGGATTTTAAGTGAACTACATTTTGAGTTTGTTAAACTGGTACTATGATAAAAGATTTATACTACTTGATCTTTTCGGTTAATCACATAGAAACTTACAAAAGATTACAGATCCCGTTTACCGTTTAAAACTTTCTGCATTGGTTCCACAAATATTTAAGTTTGAAAAAAAAAAGTGAAATATGCAAATGAGATAACTGATGACATCACATATTACATCAGGTATATAACTAGCACAACTTGGTTAATTTGTAGCAGCAACCTTTAAAGCATAGTAGGTTAATAGTTATAAATGCAATACACCTACAGCTATAAGTATTTCTGTTCCCATGGCAACCCACTTTTTCACTCCTTCATTTCAATATTTTAGCTGTTTTAAGTTTGGAAAACATTAAACAAGGCCATGAAGTCAACCTACTGTATTTATATACTTGCTGGATCATGCAGATATAGCACCATTAGCAAATATCAAAATAACAAGCCCGAAAATATCAGAAAGTCAAACATTTTTGTTACAAATTGACTGAGATATCCTTTTTTATCATATTTGATCAAAATTCTGTCGAGTATATGACGTCAGAATTCGGCTAATTTGCATATTTTCAGAACTTGAATATCTCTGAAACTAAAAGAGATATTTGAAAACTGTAAACAGCATTTAAACTTCTTGACTATGTTTTAAAATGGTTTACATTTGAATGATGCGATTTTTGTCATAGTGGTACTTTAAGTTTCCATTTCTGAACTTTTCTGATAATCACACTTTAATTACTAGTTAAAACTTTTCTCGATCAATTCTATTTTGGGGGCTGCAATGAAAACTTTTGTTGCGCTTTTAAATGTTTTACCGTTAAGACTGAACTTATTAAGTTATTAAGTTGCATTTTTAATTCAAGACATGTTTGGTTTCTTAAATTCAACTTCATAATTGTCTTTTCAAAATAAAACATTGTGTTTCAAAGGAACAATTTTTTCTTGTATACACGAAGTTATTTGCAAATGTTGTTTGCAAGCTAAATTTGCTTGTTTTTTATTAGCTGTCTTTTGTCGTTTTTGTAAAGGGCACCTGTAGTATTTGACACTAATGCTATTGCCTCTGTTAGCTAGATATCCTAAAGGTGGACAGAGCTTATCCCAATTAGCCCGAGAAGTCATTAACAGCAAATACTATAATAGATTGATTAGATTATATATCAGCTGAGCAGTAGCCATACCGGCAAAAATTGATAGACAGAAGCAGAAACTAGTTAAGTGTGCTGTTCTAATGTGAATAATAAAAATGAGTTTCGTCAGCCTAGCACTACAAACATTTTTATGAGCTGGAAACTATGTAATTTTCATATGTGTTAACATACGAATACTTTATTTCAATAGTTCCCATCCGTACCTGTTCTTTAATCAAGATCAGGCAACCATGACCTTCTTGGGTTTTCACATTGATCGGAATGGAAACTTAATTGACCCCGAAAGTAGGCACAGTATTCAAGAAGGCGTCATGACTAGACAACTCAGGACGGGACTTCATGTGCAGCGCGTGGATTTTGAAACCAATTACGAATCATTAAGCAAGTAAGTCAAAAACAAGAAAAAAATAATCACTATAAAAATAGATTATTAATTAATTAATATATTATAATATTATGTAATGATTAATAGCCCTTGCGTTGTTATGTTAAATTGATTACAATTTTATTAAAGTTAATTGCAGCATCGATATCTTTCTGTCTGTTTAGCCGGTGCCGGTCTATCGTGCGGGAGGTCTCGGGTTCGATTCCCTGCCGGACTAACACTCATGGTCTTATAATAATTGAGGAGAAAGTGCTGCCTCTGCTCTAACATCTGCAAATGGTTAGACTTTCGCGACTTCTTGGATAATGACTTTAAACCGTAGGTCCTCGGAGATTATGTCTGTTTGTATGTGTATGTGTGACGTAATATGACAGGTCTTCGTCCACTTTACAGTGGTAAAGATGGTGTCCCCAATTAGTCAGCCTTTGGCCGGCTAGAAAGACTTGACATCTAAATAAAGTCTTCATTTATCATTCCGTGTTTAATTATCTCCGAAGATGGTAGAAGCAATTTCCCCATATAATTGTTCAAACTTTAAAAATACATTATTATAAGGTTGATTGCATTCAGACAAATTTGTCTTAGTATGTGTATTTTTAATATTTGTGAAACAACAAAACAGAAAATCATTAAATATGGCGAAAAATTTTTTCAATTAAAAAATTCAGCATAAATACCTTCAATTTTATATCGATGTAGAACATATATTGCGAATGCGTATTGCAGTTAAAAAACTGATTTCAATTTTTCTATGATGTCTGTGTAGAGCTGATAGGATCGAGAAACTGTGCTCAGTGATGGGTGTTGAATGGCCTTATGATCCCGACAATACTTATGAGCTCACAATTGACAACATGAAGAAAATTCTAGCTATTCACATGCGGTTCAGGTTAGTAGAGCCTTTCTGACGTTAAGATATATATGCAATACAATAACAAAAATAGTTAACTATGAAATAATTGGAACAACCACTTTCGTTTCATTATACTCTCTGCAGGCTATCAGTGGTTACCTTTAAGCTTTTATTAATTGTCTCTGTTTTAGAATTGTTTACGTTCGGCTCTTGTTTGCAGTGTTTGAACATCAAGCATGTGTGGCAAATACGATTGTTTCTTTTTCCTAACTCGTTACACATAGTCGTAGCCCAACTGTAAGATCTCCATCTACCGACCTTTAGGACCCATTCTTGCTTTTGTTTATTCCGAGATTTGAGTATAAGTGTCACCTTGTTTTCGCCTCAGCTAATTTATATAAATAGGCTTCTGCCTTTGCTGGGAGCTAGTCTGCGGTGTATCATTGTCCCATCAAGGGGAACACGGCAAAGACTCCCAGAAACATTATAGAAACTGGATTTAGGCGCCTGCTCTATTGATCACGTTGCTCGTGAATAATTTCGGTTTAGATGGCTATCATTTTTAGTGTTTATTTTAGGCCGCGGGATTGCGGGAATCCCCTACTTTCGTAAAAAAAAAAACCAAACTTTCTGATGCCTTGCGGAACAAATCACCCATTTTAAATCATGTCGCTATATTGCATTGCTTTATTATATTCCCCCACATTTCTTGAAAAAACACATATCTTTTCAAAGCATGGTGGCAGATCCCCCACTCTTTCAGATCCTAGAATAAACACTGATTTTACGCTCTTTGCAAATAATCTCGAATAAAGAGAGGATTGGAAGAGATATATTTTTTATTTTTGTATTCAATTGTTAAATTATTAAAATTATACCATTTTTTATACCATTGAGTTTATTTTGGAATTCTAGGTGTGGTATCCCTGTGATAATTATGGGAGAAACAGGTTGTGGGAAGACTCGACTCATTCGTTACATGTGCGGTCTACAATCAGGTCCCGATGGGCCCCGTAATATGCTGATAATGAAGGTAATTGGTTGTATATGTTCAAACTACAATAATTTATTACCTTATTTCGTTTCAAACGTTAGTGATTATAGTATTAGGTGTATGAAAGTTTTGGACCTAAAAACGACGTTACCCGAATTATACGACAAGTTAAATATTATTTAACAAATTGGTTAAACTGTCTTGATAAAGGGCACTACACAATGGTCTGGCTTCATGGAATAAAACTTTGGGAGAACCTTTTGATTACAAGATTACTTCGATGTTGATGATGTTTCATATTTGAAATAGCTGACCAATACTCAGGAATTATGCAGTTAAACATTCCAGTTGGGCTTAATTCAGGTCTACTATGTAGATGTAGAGAGAGCTGCTTTATAAGATTTACTTTTTTGGTGTTCTCCAGGTTCATGGTGGTACAACTCATGCAGAAATAGAGAAAAAGGTTGCACAAGCGGAGGTGTTGGCGGCTGCTAACAAGGAGCTCAGAGTTGACACCGTGCTTTTCTTTGATGAAGCTAACACCACTGAAGCCTTAGGGCTGATCAAGGAAGTGATGGTGGACCGCAGATTGAATGGGCGGCCTGTAGGTCTTGGCCTTCCAAGATTACAGTTTATTGCCGCCTGCAATCCTTACAGAAGGTAGTTAAGTAAAATATTCTAATCTTACTAAATTTTCTAATATTTTGTAATTTTTAAATTTTGTTTACAATTGTATATATATGCGATGCAGCTGTTTATCATGTATGTGACACCTTTGAGTCAATCTTTTCAAAATGTTTTTGTTCTCTTTGAAGAATGTGACAAGAAAATTAGTGGCGTAAATTAAAGCACTGGGAGTGAAAATTGATCAATAACTATGTACTAAAAAATATTGTGATTTGAAATCTTTTGTATAAATTAAGCTTTGAAAGCAACAAATTTGTAACAATTAGTCAATACGATACTCAACTGGTATCTAGAGCAGTATTTGAAGTTCCTGTTTTGTTTTTAATTTACTTTCCTGTGATAGGCACACTGATGAGATGATCAATAAACTTGAATCTGCTGGTCTTGGTTATCGTGTGAAAGCAGAAGAAACTGAAGACCGCCTTGGTAGGACAGCATAAGAGTTCTTACGTACTGTGAAAACAAAATATATTAATTTTGAGTTCTGGCTATACTTTTTACTAACAAATTCCGGGTAGGAATAATTTGCCTCAGTCACTAGAAACCAGGCAAGCACAGGCAAACTATTTGGAAACATTTGCATTTTCAACAGTCAGTATGCAACAGTAAACAACAGTTTGGAAGTACTAGTAACAGCCATATATGTTAACATTAGGAGTATCGCTATTAGCTGCTACTTTTGATTTTTGTTATGTAACCTTGACAAAGTATAGATTTTTTACTCAGTAGATCATAAGTTTATTAAGTGCTAAAACAAGACATTTAACACATTGATAAAACTAAAATGTGAAGAAATTTGTTGCGCAGGATGTCAGCAATGTACGTAACGCAGATATAAGAGTTCTGATATAAAGTCGCTGTTAACAGCATTTCTTAAAACTCAAAGGATATCCTATACCAGTTTAGGTGGCATAAAGAAACCACTAAAAGAAACTGGTATACCTAATAGATCTGGTTGTGCTAAAACTTTGAACTGTTTTACCATTTTTCTTGGAATTACATATATAACCGCCAAAGTACCTGTTAACTTCGTTAATAATTTTTCCAACATTAGGCTGCATACCCTTACGTCATCTCGTATATCGTGTCCATGCTCTTTCGGCGAGTATGCGGCCGCTTGTGTGGGACTTCGGTCAGCTGAAACCAGAGATTGAAAGAATGTACACGCGGCAGATTGTGTCTAGATATGTGAGTAGAACTATAACTTAAAGGCTCTCTGAGCCACCCCGTGGATGATTATAAATTTTACACCTAAGTAGCATTGCATTACAAAACTAATTAGCTAACAGTAATGGTAACGTCTTGAGTTTGCAACTTGTGAGAGCCCGAGTTCGAACTTCGTGAAAGGAAATTTTTTCTCTTTTTTTTCTGTTTTTTTCTTTTGTGTTCTGTTTTTTTTCCTTTTTTTTCTGTTTTTTTCTTTATACTCATAAACATATGTATGTTGTTCTTTATACTCAATTTTTCTATTCTATTGTAATTTCGGTAATGTTGGTAAAACTAAAAATTTTGTATGTAATCGATAGTAGTCGGCAAGTGTGGCGTGGTGGTATCATCTTGTATGTATAAATTGTTCGAACCCTGTGAAAAGATTTTTTGTTCTGTTTATCTTTTTTCTTTCTTTCTCAAACTGTATGTTTCTAATTATTTGTTTATAATTTAAGTGTCTTTTCCAATTATGAAAAAGTGGGCATGCGTTAAAAATCCTTGACGTATAAAGCATATTAAAAATGGTTGCTTTTTCTTCGCGAATCTCAGCATAGCATAGTAGTTAGTGCGTCAACTTGATGTAATAAAGGTGATGGGCCAACACAACTATGCTTATAATTCGAATATGTAAATTGTTAGCTTCTCTCTGTTAACTGTTTTTTCATTTGGAGTTTTTTATATTTAAAGTTTCGCTCGTCTTTGAGAGACTTAGCTTTTTTTGCAGGGCATTATTGGGGGTCTAGAGAAAATTGAGTTGTAGCGGTTGATTTAGATTGATATGCCAGTTTTCCATAATGGTTGATTTGATATTGGGAGCCGCTGGATTGAATGTTGTTAATTATGAAAGGCAAAATACGCTTTTCAGTTTTAGGTTTAGGTTTAAGTGCTGCACTTTTGTTTTCGAATTTAACTTCAGTCAGTGTTTTGTTTATGGTAGTTTGTGAATAGCCTTTGTGTAAAGGCGTATTTTGAAATTTTTTAAATTGGAGTCAAAGGTGATTTTCGAACAGCAAGTTGTCAAAAGTCTGAGAGCTTCTCCTTTAACAAAGCCGTTTTTGACACTGGGCGGATGGCTTGATTTGAAGTTCGTAAATTTAAATTTTTCTGTTGGCTGGAAGTGGGTTTTGATGTCTAAAATTCCTTCGTTTTGAAGCCGTCTCCTTTAAAAAAGAGTTATGTCTAAGAAAGTTATTTCGTTGTCTGAGATTTCCGCCGTAAATTTGATAGTGGTGTGGAATTCGTTTGCTATATTGTATGAATTGTTCAACTTCATCTTTTGTTGCATCCCAGAAAGATGCGATGTCGTATATGTAGCGTACCCATTCTAGTGGTTTGACTTCATTTTTTTCTAGTGTTTTGGTTTCAATTTTTTAATGTTGGCAAATGCGCGCGGCAGCTGCTTCCTATCGCGGTCCCGCAGGATTGTAGAAAATGTTTGTTGTTGAATTTAAAAGAGTTTTCTTCTAGAATGAGTGTTAACATTGCTTCAACGTATTCGAGACCGGTTTCGGTTGAAGTATCTGACAACGTTTTTTCCTTGTAAATATATAGGTTAAGGTATACATTAATCACCTGATTAAACGTTTACAGCCGAGTGAGTGAGTGAGCGAGTGAATTCACCTCACTCCTAAACCTCATCGATGACTGACGTCATCCATGGGGTAAAAATGAAGGTCACAAAATTTAAAATATGAACACAGTTTTTAAGAAAATTTATTACTCAACTGATTGATACATTTACTGATTTATTTATCCATTTAAAGACAGGTTAAAGCTCATCAAAACACAGTCAATTATTATTCCATGCAACGATCTTCACACGACTTTCCTTTACCATCAAATTATTGTCAATATAATAACAATAAATGTTTGAAAACCTAAAGACGAATCAACATTAAAAATTCAAAAACTTAAAAGTACATTTAGAGCAGTAAGTTTTCTCTTTAATGTTTTTTTTCTTTCTGTATATCGAATAACTTATTAGCTTTTTTTAGTAATAAGTGGTGCTCAGCCAATAAATACATATAAACAATTGTACGTAGACAAAGAACTCTATAAAAAGGTTCGATTTTTTACAATGTTCTAGTTTAATGATTTTCCAACCATAGCTTAATATTATGTGAGCCAAAAGACGTTTTAATCTCAAAGTTAATGATGGTTAATTTAATTATAAAATGTAGCGATAACATGTTTAATAAGACGACGTTTCGACGTCGGCTAACGTCATTTTCAAGTC
>JAOBRB020000568.1:0-16751 GCA_027575285.2 Zoanthus pulchellus | reverse complement strand
TGGCTGTAGCTAGAAATTTGTGAGTGGCAGGGAAAGGGGGAAAGGGGAAAGGGGGCAGGACAAAGGAAAGGGGGTAATGAGAGAAGGGGTCAAATATAGTAATAAAAGTTTATATAAAATCTTTCAATTTGCCCATTGTAGTTTAACTAAAAATAAAATACAAACAGCGCTAGCAGTGACAAACAATTTAAAAAAATATATTTAAGCTTAACATTTCTCATGCTTGTCGACATACATTTTCAAGAGTGAAACCGTTACAATTTTGGAAAAGTACTAATTGGGATCTGGAAACTGTCTAATATTGTATTAAAAACACCCGCTAAGATGGCGTTTTTGGAGGGAAGGGGGTACGGCGCCTCTTCTGCTAGACGTTGTTTACAACACGTATAATTACATAATATCGACCCGGCCCTCCGATTGGTAAATTATTGTGGTTTATTGTAAAACATAACTCAATAAGAACAACAATCATTTGAAAAGAAACGGATTATTATCAAATATAAAGCCTGGTTTCCATATGGTCTGTAGCGGTGGGAGACGGTCTGCGGTCATGATCGGTAAGCAGTCTGGGTCTTGTCCCCGACGTATGAAAACGCCAAAAAGGTTGTCTGGGATTGTCTGCGATCTGAATGATCGAAAGGGTTATATTTGTTTCTAATATCCCAACCGTTACGTTCGCGCGGACAATTTTATTGGGACGGTCTGCAACAATCGGCACTATATCATTCTTCCTCTAAAATCACGTGTCAGTAACTACCCAATAAGAACTGAGACTTTTGCCGCTAATTTTGAACTAAAGGTATTAAGATATGTGGGATTAAATAATTTGATAATGAAATATGAAAACACTTGTCACGGTGATGACCGTCATAGGTCACATAGAAACCACGCCGTTAACCATCGCTCCAAAGGAGCTGTTCCTTATATTTGTAAAACAAAACTTGCAAACTTACCGCTTACCTCTCAACTTAATAAAAGCAAATTACACAATGTGTAATTAAAGTCTAATTATTTTTTTAATTTCAGGTCAGGAAAATCTTAGAAGAACTTTTACAAGGCCGCTTTGATTTCTTAGACGATAGAAAAGTTTTAAGACCGTGATCGCAACGCAGTTTTAACTTTAAATCATTTGATAAATCTAAATAAAATAACATTAGATAAACTGAATATCAAACTGATATAAATAGTTAACTCATAGAAGCTCGACCCATGCTTTATTTTTATGCAATGCACAAAATAACTGGATATTTATTTTCATAAGACAAACACGTTTTTGCCTTTTCTATTGAAAAAGCTATAGTTACAACTTCATTCTTGCTTCATGAAAATAAATTTCGAGTTTTTGCTGTATGTCAGTCACATGACCAAATCAAATAAAGAGTCAACAAAAATTTGCATTTTACAACGTTCATCCAATCGAACTGATATGTAATCCCAAATTCGTACCCACACTCATTTCACTGACATAGTGGCATGAGATTGCTATAATCCATGGATTTTTTAGAAAACTTTATAACGCTGTAAATTTATATTTTCTAAACAATAAACCAGAGGTTATGTATCATAACAAGGCTGAGAGGTATCTTGTGGGAGGACCTCCCAACCTCGTTATCATGCAAAATCCATGCATTTCTTTTCAAAAATTTGCCATAATATCTACTTCAAATGTTTCTGTCTTTGAAAATTTTTGAATAATCTAAAAAAAATATTGCGGTTTTATCATTAATGATTAGACGAATGTGATGATGCAATTCGTTTTTCGAAAAACGGAATATTTATCAATGTCACGCTTGCGTGAAGAGAATCTATTGATTTAGTAGGAGTAAACAAAGGTTAGGAGAAAGATTTCTGAGACACTATACGTCATACATTTTCACCCCATTTCACCACATTGTAAACCCCCTCGCACTAAAGCTCGCTTTACTATTGGTTTAAAAACAATTGAAAATAAAGACCATCTAATCGTTTTTGAACCAATTGCAGAGCTTTTTAAGTGAAAATGTATGGCGTATTACAGTGTCTCAGAAATCTTTTAGAAGGTTAGGAAGTCCAGGCCTGGCCTTCAGTTTGTAGAACTGACACAAAATAAACTTTGTCCTTTGCTTGCTCCTGGATCCCACTTTCGCCAAAAATCTTTTTTCGGTGTCCTTCTAAAGAAAAATCACTTCCCACGCCCCGGGATTTTACTGCAACACTGCATTGCTCTTCTGTATTTACAACGACCCCTAGTGATCACGTGAATAGCATGTAGTGACCTTTCAAAGGTCAAGTCCCAAAGAACTTCGGGTAAATGGAAGAAGAATTTCGCCGAGAAAGTTTGAACGACTCCTGTAACAAAATTTTCTCTTCATATTAAAAGTGGATACAGTTTTCAATAGCGCATGAAACAGCTTGAATCTTATCCGCGGCTCTTTCTACTTTCGGCTTCGTTATATGACATTTGCAGACTGGAGACCAAAACTCAAATCAAACCTAAGGCCAAGGAAAATTACCGCTTTCTCGTCAGCGCCCGCATTTTCAAAAAATCTACCGCATTAACTTGTTTATTTTTTTGAAAAATATAGAAAAAGTATGGATAAAAAAGGAAATTGTCGATCTCTCCGATCCGTGAGCTAAACTATGTTTCGATTGCTGTGCTTCTTGTGCTGCAGCAAAAAAACAAATAACGATAAAAATCTAACGCCGCATTTACCTTAACAAACTATTTAATGCTAGGATTGGGGTTTGGGTTGAGTTTGGGCCTGCAGTGACCATTCTCCTAGACTGCAAAACAGTCCCTTACTTCCTCGGGAGATCGAGAATCATATGGGAAACTGGGACCGGGAAAAGGAAATGGACGCGCAAACGGAACCAAAAAGGAATTGGGGCGAGTGGCTGAAGAAAGAGACTGTCGCCTTTCCATACTTCAAATCCGCTCAGCAATTTTTTTCCTTCAGCCACTCGCCCCAATTTCTTTTCGCTCTCGTTCGCGCGTCCATTTCCTCTTCCCAGTTTCCCATATGATTCTCGATCTCGCGGCGAAGGAAGAGACTGGTTTGCAGTCTAGCATTCTCCGGTCAGCAAATGTTATCCAACACTCTAATTTTCGCAGTGTAAAGCGGATGAGATTTGTTTCCCTTTATAGATATGCCACCAATCCATTCAGCAGATGTCGTTACTCGTTTACTTACCCACGAAAAATGGAAAGCTGAGTTAACTCTCAGTGAAACAGTGGGCAGACAAAGATTCAAATTTCAGAGAAGCCTTGAACGGAAGATAGAAGATGTTACTAACTGCGCAGCCTCAGACGAGATATCGCACGGCCGAAATTAAAACCTGCACCTGCTCTGTACCTCAAATATCCGGAGCTCTAACTGTTCACCAATCAATATCTTTTTGGTTACATCACTTAGTAAAACTAGTTACGACAGTTAACGTTGTATCTTCTTATTGATAACTTCTCAGAAATCGTAACCCATATATAGGGGAACTGTGTTGTAAAAGTAAAACGGCATACAAGTCATTAGAAATTTACCACTGAACAATCACAAAAATACGAATATTCGTTTCTAATGCTTTATTAGTTCTAATTTCCAAAAAATGAAATATTTTTAAAACGCTTAAGGTTTTTACGCAATAAGATATTAGAACTTCTTATGAAGCCTTTAAAACCGTCTTATAAGTGACCTTTTTTATCTTTTATATTTAACAAATAACGAGTCCTTGTATTACAATCAGATAAAACACGACGGACATTTGAGAACAGGAGGGAAATGTAAAAAATAAGAACCGCATGGAGTGTTCTCGAATGTCCGATCGAACAGTGTAATATACACGGCTTTGGCTCCTTTATTTGCTTTGCTATATACAGATTTCACA
Source organism: Zoanthus pulchellus (assembly GCA_027575285.2). Lineage (NCBI taxonomy): Eukaryota > Metazoa > Cnidaria > Anthozoa > Zoantharia > Zoanthidae > Zoanthus > Zoanthus pulchellus. The sequence continues at coordinate 12,893 of JAOBRB020000568.1, read as the reverse complement.
GTCAAGGTCGTCCTCCGACAGCTCGATAAAACGCGACTTCTCGTCAGTTTTCGGTTTTTGTCATATATTTTGATAAATTACTCTCGTCTTCAAAACTTTCTCGTGCTATGCAGAGCACTTCTTCATAAGGGTCTTCAAATAATATGATTTTCGCCATCTATAACAAAAATGCCGACAAGAGGAATGGCGATGGCGAAAACCAATATAACAGGCTTTTTATATGTCTTATACTCTGAAAAGACATGGACTTTTGACCCATCAGAACGCGCGCAGGGTCCTATATCTATATCATAACGTGTTTCATCAACGCGGATTGAAAGCTCTAATTCTCGTATATGTTAGAATTCTTTAGGAGCTTTTTCCTTTTGTTTGTTAGACTTCTACCTTCTCTTTGTTTAGTTGCGAAACTTGCACTTCGCCACTCGGAAGCCTTTGGACTCGATTCCTAAACGGACCTTCAAATTTGTCTCAGGGCTTTAAAAAACTTTAATTCCTCTTTTTTATTTTGCAGGTAATGTCACTTTTAAAAGCTAGTTTTAATAAGGTCGTTCTTAATGAAAAACGTCGCCTAATTGAGGTCATGTTATGAAACAAAAATGTTTCTGACCTCCAAAACGCAAAGTCGTAGCCAAGCAGGAAGCGAAACTAACCAGGTGTGAAAACAATTGGTAACAAGTAAAAACTTGAATCATAGTTCACAAAATAACAAACTAAGTATTTGTGAACACCATTTCAACAAAACGCACTCTTTGCATGATAAGTAATTTGCTATAACTAAGTTTGAAGAGTTACCAACATTACAGCATTCGCGGTTACCAGAGTTTGGATAAAAGAAGAAAAAAAAGTATGGAAGCAGTAAAAATTATTTTGGCCATGGCTTGTGCCATATGTACCTTACAAACAGGTGGGAAGCTATTAATTCAAGTTCCGCCTTTTTTCAGGAGGAAATACATTTAGTAATAATCAAACCTAGACATTACAACTTGTAAAACATCTTTAGTGGAAGACTCATTATTTTAAGAGTTAAAATTTGCACTAACTTAATAACAGGATATGGATTTGGCGACGTTTCATTAAAGTGCATATGACGTAGATATGTTAAACTTTAACGTATTTTGATTATAAACTAAAGTTATTTACAGCCAGAAATCGTTTCTCGTTGTTATATTACGTGTTGAAGATGCTGATTTTTTTCCTAAAAAGTGTCCGCCTTCTGTGTGGCCAAACAACCTCCTGTGACGTCACATTGTTTGCAACTTTTCTTTCAAGAAAAGAAAAAAACAGCAATGGAGAGTAAAACGAAGAAAAAAAATGTGACGTCAACCCAGAAACCAGACTCCGGACAAATTTTTACTTCAAAATTGTGTTTTCAAGACGCAAAATACCGCGGTTAGAGTTTTCTTGAGGACTTAAAATATCAAACTTGTCTTTCTCAAGTATTAAATGTGAGAAAACGCCGAAAAAATTCAGTGTCATATGCACTTTGAGGCTGAAGCCAAAAAAGCAGAATTAAAATGTGCAATCATTTTAAGCGTTTCATCAAATAAAAATCAAAGAAAAAATTCAGGCTCTTTTTTGGTTTTACATCTAAGAAATCAATGAAAAGTTATAAAAACGAGCCTTTTGATTAAATAAAACTGGATTGTCTTATCCATTAAATGTCATTTTAAAAACAGCAAACAAATCTGACTCTGTAAAAGCTAAAGTATTTATTTTACGTTTTTCTTAAATTTTTTATATCTTTTTATTTTATTTATTTATTTCACTATTACCAATTAATTTTACACGATCCTATCAATACTCACAGTCCAGTGTGTTTTTTTGTCTTAGCTAATGTCTTTTTATTGTTCATTACTCCAATGTATTTAGCTCGCCTAGTTTGCATATTTGCATATGTTTATATATCCTAGTTACATTTTATTCCACCAGTTTGCCTGACGATGTCGTCGCGATGATGACGACTGAAGCATACAATGTAGTAGTAATTATTTACCGTCGGTTTTTATAATGAATTGTTTACCAAAGAAGACTTCATAAAAAGTTTTAAGCTGGAAAAAATAAATAAACTACGGTACAGGAAACATATAATTAAGTTTAAAATAAAGCTTTTTTGTTGTTAGTTTCACCCGGAAAATTGAGTTACAAGGAGCCACGAGATTTCAGTTCTCGCATGGACAAACTAGATATTGACGATGCGAGACCCTCTTCACCGTCTCAGAACCAAGAGTTGACTCAAATGCCACCAAGTAGCCGAGAAATCAGGATTCCAATTGATGTGGATAAACTGATTCATACGTCCCCTACACCTTCCCCCACGGGTCCGCTGGGTCGCTTACAAAAAGCACTCAGATCACACAGGAAAGAATTTCCGCGTCCGGGACTAGTGTAAGGATCGTCGATGATTTCAATGGCCAATTTATCAAACGTGTTTAATTATACACTGCTAAAAAGGATTCAACTTTAGATAGCGAATGAACACTGATAAAAAAGCACTAAGTTTAAACCTGCAAAAAGTGTTCACCACGAAAGTTATAAAGTATGCTTAAAAGAAATTTCCAAGATTATATGGTTCCATGTATCTGACATTGAGCAGTAAATTCTTTGTAAAATTTCTAGTTAGACTACAGCGTTAGTGTTTTACTAAATAGTCTCAAGTTTTTATTCAATATACAAAGCATCTGCTTTCGAAACCCATTTATAAACTGTGGCACATTTCTGCTAACCAAATAGAGAATGTAGAAATTCAAATAATTGACAAATAAAAAAATGGTCATAACTCTAAATGGTAAAATCTTTTTTTTAGAATTCTGCTGAGCAAGAGGCAACTTAAAATTGTAACACTAAACTTCTGACTGCTATCGTGCTTAAATCCAATTAAAAGATTCTACATTTCAAAACGGCATAATCAGTAGGTTTCCGATAGGCAAATTAAAGATTTCGGGTTAAAAATAAGAGACAAAGCTCTAATCTTGAATAGGATTCTTTTCTGATGCTTTCACCATTCTGCATAGCTGGAAGAAAAACTTGTAGATAATGTATCTTCATTATCTTTCATTATGTTGTCTTCACACGATCTATCTATAGTGATATTGTCTCTGTGGGTAGATTGTTCTTGGCATTTTAAAGCCTGCCTTTCTTCCAGGTGGATGGGCGTAGTTCCATGGGTATGTTGCATAAGTTATTGGTGTGATGTAAGAATGTTTCTTTACAACAGTTCGACCAACCTTACCATACATAAACTGGAACCCTGGAGCCTACATAGATTGAAAAGCAATATACATATTAGGATAAACCTACTAACAATCTGACACGTATTCTGTAATCTGATTGGCTACTCCACGAGAGGTATACTTGTGATTGCCTTCCAGCAGAGAAAAGATGGCAGATGAAAATAATAATGATCCCCATTTTGCTATAAAATTATTGCCAAAGAATTTCTACTTTTAACCAATTTTAATTGGTTATTAAAATAGGTTTATACTAGTGAAAGAAATTATAATTCTTGGCATTAAGCACTTGTAATGAGTGTCAATAGCCCATTCAGTCTGTAACCTCAGTATTTACATTGACATTTCCGGCCTGCATAAAATGAAAAATCTTTCCCACAAACACAGATTACATTTCTTATTTACATTTGAATAAGACCTAGCCTGTTTTTCTTTGTGCCATCTAATGTCATATTTAATGTTCTGATCTTTTAGGCTCCATATATATTTACTAAGTTCAGTAGCGTGTTTGTACCGCTCATTGCGAAATGAACATGTATGGTTTCAGTATCTTAATTTAAATGAAGTGTCACAAAGAAATGTCAACTCTCAACCGCAGAAACGAACTCATGTCGTGTTGCAGACATGCTAGAAAACTTCTACTGAAAAATGTACTGTTTACTTAGTAATTACAGTTCCCCATGACTCGTAATGTAACATAATTGAAATCCTATCCCTGTAATGTATTGTTTTGTATTTTCAAATATCTTCGATTGTAACCGTTTTTTCTGACAGTCGCCTGATGATTGCTCTGCATGGAGCATGAAACTCAGAGTAACGAATAAATGACCGAATAAACTAACTCTTGTATTATAATTATATATATATATATACATATACTTAAACTTATCAAAAATATTTTCAAAAGAGTGCTCAACTTTGTTAGGAGCATTACATATAAAAAAAAAATGAATTATTCAAATCTTTAAACACTCTTTTACTTTTATATATATATATATATATTATTGCATGGGGTTTTAATTGAGAGCTCTGAACCATAATCTTCATGAACTGTCCTTTCTACTTGTTTGACACCAAAATTCTCATGTCAACTACAAAGGGAACTAATAACTTAAAACTAAAACTAAATTAACATGTACAGTGTAGCTCAGAAACACGTGTATATTTATTGCTAATGATAGAAGCAGCAAGAATTATTAGAGAAATGATAAGAAAAGCTATCAGTGGTGTCACCTGAATCAAATTTTGAACCCTTAAAGTTTCTAAATCCACTCTCCAGAACCCACACACAAAGAAAGAGTACATAGAAGCAATTTAGGCGGTGTATAACATTTGCTGACCACAAACTGCAGACCACAGACTTCTAATGGCAGACCACAGACCACAAACTGCAGACTACACACTGCAGACCACAGACTTCAGATGGCAGACCACAGACAGCAGATTGCAGATGAAAGACCTTAGACCACAGATTACAGACTCAAACAATACACTAACCAAAACCCTAACCTAGATTTAGAGTTTGGGTACTAGGGTTAAAATTAATTTTTTAAGGTTTAGGTGTCTGGGCTGCTGTCTTTAAATTAACTTCAAACACCACAATTTTGATGACTCAAGCTAAAGATTTTGAAACATTTAATAATACTTATAATAAATATTTAAAAATCTTTATCTTGAGTCATCTAAATTAAGATGTTTTAAATTTTCAGACAGCAGACCATAAACCTAATATAACAAGATTAATAAGATTGTACAGAGCAAATACTCTAAATTATGATAGACCAACTACCCAAATACATTTTTTTCATTTCCTTACTTACAACAACTATAAATTTATAGATAAAATGCATAAATAGAAAATAATTTTAAAAAATAGTGGTGAGAAGGACCATAACTCCATAAGAACCACAAGACGTGAGTGAGATGGTCCTAAGAATGCAACATGATGTACATACTGTAGTGGACCGGTAAAGTACAGTAATAACAAAACCAAAAGTTAATTATTTATGATTTGGGTAAATCTTGCTTAATGGAGCATACTATATTGTTGAATCATATAATCTAAACCTAACTTCTATTGTTAACTGTAGGGTGGCATAACTAAGTATGCCCCACAATAGACATTATCCCATGATTTCAAAGGTTCACAAAACACACATTTGGGTAATGTTCACTTATTGAAACTAACCTCGGAAAAGCAGTGTGTTTTGTGGTTCTTTGACGGCCATATTAGCAGTCTCTGAACTACAGAACATACTAACTCTCTCGGTCTCAATCAATGTTCGTTATGCCTAGTGGATTTTGCATGAGCTTGTCGAAGTTTATGCTTTGTTGAAAAAATTGAGCAAGTAACCTATACTAAAACATTCACGTGATCTGTATTTTCCCATTTAAATATAATAAATTCTGAATAAATGTAAAGAACTTTAAAATAACGCTGTTATATAACTCCTTTGACAAAATGTATGTGTATACTTCGGTTGTCATATGGTTTAATTGTTATTCTAATAGTAATACCTCACTGTCGTCTGCAGAATGTCTTGGTAATGTTTTGTTGGGCTTTTTCTCCACAGTCAACAATTCTTTCTCTCGCTCATCATGCAGCACGACTGTATCGCTTGCATAACTCTTCTCCTTCTGTCATGTTCACATTTCCATCGCTTTCTCCAGAAGACTGACTTTGACGACGCTCTTGAAGCAAATATTTATGCGCCTGCGATTTGATGTTCAGCAAACTCAAAAGTAGTGCCAGGAGCAAATTGCTCCTCCTGGTTCACGAACAATATGGCGCGAATTCTTATTATTTGAAAGTTCTTATAATGATATCGTTCTAAATAATCGTATCATTCAAATTTAAGCATGTATAATGGACACATTTGCTGCGTTAGGCCAGCTGAAATTGGCAGTTGAACGTGACTTTGCAGGTGAGACAAATATAATAGTAGAATGGACCAATGTTGATTTCTGAGAGAATCAAAAATTCATTCAGTTTTAATATACGTAGTTTTTGCTTTTGCTGAATGGCAAATCTCTTACTTTACTTTAGTTTTACAAAGTAAACAGAGTGAACTTGCAAGTGAAAATAGCAAGCTGTTGAAAAGTAATAGACAGCTGATTCACGAGAATGATAGCCTCAAACAGCAACAAGAAAGGTATACATAATTTTGAACTTGTTCAATTTATTTTGATCCAGTGCAATATTTCTTGCACTGGTACAAGTTGTCTTAAACTGATACAGTCTGACATTATAAAAGAAATCTTTTTTTTGGGAGGAGGTACTCAAAAATAAAACAGGGGCTTGGTTTTTAGGTGGGTATTAAAAGAACAGAATATTTTAAATAAATTATTACCTATGCCTTCTCACTTCCCACTCACCCACCCACATACTACTACCCCTTTTCATATCATATCACATCGTATTTATAAACAATTGAACTTTGAATGACACTTCCATAGGATGAAGTTGAAGCATTTCTTACATACACGTATTTAAATTTGATAGCTGAAACTTTTCCATTTTATTAATATTTGGATATTATCATTTTGTCAAGGTATAGCAGATCAATGTAATCCCAGCCACATGACTCAAGCTGCTAAGATCCTATTGTTTTTATAAAACAGTTAAAACAACAATTTTGACCCATTTTGGCTTTGCAAACTGTTAAAGTCAATGAAGCTATTGACCCCAAGGCAGGGTGAGTTTCATTAAAATATAGAGCTGGAGGGCATCTGGATTTGACAGGCGGGCAATCGTCTGCAAGGCCCTTTAGAAGAAGACAAAGTAAGAAAACATTTTTTTAGGAAAATAACTTGTATTTTGTTCTTTTGGTTGAGATGTGATAAGCAGCCTTACAAAGTCGTTTTCACAGCCAGTCAATTTGCCCTGTGCCCGGCCTGCAATATAGCCTTTGCAAAGATATTAATCAAGCTTAATTTAAGGCACAGATCATAGTTCATTTGAGAAATTTCTTATGCAATCTTTAAAAAAAAACTAGTGATATGAACTGAAGTTTAGATTTCAATCTTTTTATAGAGTATATTTTCAGTTTTCACAGTGTATTTTGTACTACTAATTTTAATAAAACTTATTATAAAGAATTAGAGCTCGCTTTGATTCATAAATTATTGTTCATGTTCATATAAAAGATGGCAATGATAGATTTTCTTTGTGAACAATGTATTTAGTTTGAACAAAAGAATAATTGAGCTACAGAATGAGCTTAGCACCGAAACCGAGCAGCTTCGCAGTAACACGAGGTGAGCAAGAATCCTGAATATTTAGAAATAATAGAAAGGAAATGAAATGAAGTTTAATTTTAAGAAAATAGTGGTTTGGATGGCAAAGGTGAATGGGGTGAGATGGTATGGGCGTGTGTTAAAGAGGGATGATGGCCATGTTTTGAGGAAGGCATTGGAGTTTGAAGTGAAGGGAAAGAGGAAGCGAGGACGATCAAGGAACACATGGAGGTCACAGGTGAAGAATGAGAGTAGGAGTGTTGGTCTGAAGAAGGAGGATGCAATGAATTGAGTAAGATGGAGAGTGGGAGTGGGAGAGATTGGTGGTAGAGTGGGGTAAATCCAGCCACCCTCGTTTACAGGGATAAAACCGGATGAAAACTGGAGTAATGATGATGATGATGATTAAAGATAATAACATGTCAAGTACTTCTTGTTTTTCATTCATACAAAAAATAGTCAGAAGTTTGTATTTGCAGTATAATGAGTGCTCCAAGCTGGGATTGCTTTGGTTACCATGGTGAGTAGATTAAATAATGGGTGACCAAAACTGTTTGAGCAATCATCAATTTGCTGACCTCCTTTTTTGCCATTAGGTTATTTTTAGATGAATTCCAGACTTACTACAACAAGATCAAAACTGTCAGAACAGTGGCCAATTTGCTGACCTCCTTTTTTGCCATTAGGTTGTTTTCAAATGAATTCCAGACATAACCACAAGTTCAACAACAAAAAATGTTTTTTCTAAAAAATATGGTGACCAAAGTGATATCCTTGGTGACCTTTTTAACTCTTTTACTCCCAATCAGTTATCAACACATAACTTCTCCTTACAAAACACATACAAAATAAGACATTTGGTAATGAGAAATTGAGAACTGATCACACTTAACAAACTGCTAAAGATGAAAAATGAAATTCTCTCAAACTTGCTCTATAAATTGCATGGGAACAAGTTGGGAGAATTCAGCAATAGAACTGCGGTTGAAAAGGGTTAAAAAGTACAGCCACCAAAAGGTGACTTACAAACTGTCTAAGCTTGGAGCAGCGATAATATTATTTTATGATATTGAATGGATTATGGTTAAGTTTAGATTTTCCTCACTTTAATAGTAGTCTTTCCATTTCTCATCACCTTCATTTAATGCCCTCCTTCCCCCACTGTTGTCCAGTATATTGTCTGCCAGTTTTTTTGTGATTTTTTTCTTCCTTATGCCTTTTTCCACTACCTCACTATGGGTCTTCGTTTGCCTGTCCACTGGCCTTTCACCACTCCACCCTCCTTCACTCTCACCGCCTGACCAACATTGTTTTACCTGTTTGTTTAAGGCTCTCCACCTTGCATCTTCTGAACTCTGTCACGTTATTCTTGACATGTTGTATCTCAACATTAGATTCAAATAATTTTATATAATATTGGCAAACTGCACTTCTCATTATCAGATTCTAGTTTAAAGAATCCAACTAATGGAGAAAGTTCTTTATTTCCAGATTTTTCACAGTTAAAATAGAGAGCATTAAAATTCATATAAAACAATGCCATGACAGTGCAAAGTTAACACTCAAACCACTAAGAACAACCTATTTTTTTGCGATATTTGTTGATTAATTATCTAATATACAGTATTTCCCATCTTCTATTTTTTGTTCATTTTCAGTTCTGAATTGCTTGAATTGATATCAGATTGTGACTTTACATTAGTACAGCTGCACTCCACTCATATTTTTCACTTCATACAGCACATACAATTCTTTAAACCAATAGGGTACTGAAGTAGGCGAAACCGCCACCTGGTTAGCCCAGTTTGCTATGCGAGAGGTCTCGGGTTCTATTCCCGGCCAGACCACCACTCAGGGTCTTAAAATAATTGAGGAGAAAGTGATGCCTTTGCTCTAGCATCTGCAAATGGTTAGACTTTCTCATCTTCTCGGATAAGGATGTTTAACCTTAGGCCCAGGAGTAAGATTCTTGTTAGGGACCTCGAGTCCTATTATCTGTACTCATTGGAACCTCACCAAGTTTTAATGTTCTAAAACAAAACAAAACAAAACATGCCAACATGAAGCATTGTTTCTAATCTTTATATCAAAATGATGCAAATTACTGCAACTATATAATTATATGTATATATATGTAAGATTGCACATTACAGCTCTGGACCTTTGCACCATTGAGCACTCTCAAATCCAAGAAGTTTTAATCTTATACGTATATGTTTTCATATAGCTTACTTACCACTTGCATGATGGTAGTTGTAACTGTCGAAACATGTCAGTTTTAAAATTTAAAAGTATCTCTATTTGTGTTAAATATATTTTTCACTTTGTACAGCACACACACTTTTGTTTTCTTTTTGCAAATTCATATGGCCCTGTGTTTTTTAATCCGCGGGTTCTGGCTTCCCTCAGAATACTGTGAGTCATAATACTAAGCAAATGAGAGTCTTACCTCCCCTGGGACAGGACACTAATCTGAGATGGGAAGTTCATAGTACAGTACTTAATATTAGGTATAGAAAGATATGGCATCCTCTGTGAAATGTGGTATGTTCAAGGACCGCTGAGCAGACTTTTTATTTTGGGGGGCTAAGGACCCCGGAAAGCGGAAGCATGTAGGGGTTCTGGGGGAAATTTTGAAAATTCAAAATGGCGGCAAATTATTGGGGGGGGGGGGGGCTATAGACCCCCATTTCCCCCTGCTCCGCGGTCCCTGATGTTCCAGTTTGACCCATTGCTATTGGCAGTAACAAATTAAAGAGATTTTTTTGACAAAGGAAATTAGAAAAGCTACAGAAGCAAGATAACTGGTGGCAGCTCTATCTGCGTGCTACAGAAGTTCGAATTGGAGGTAGGTTGATTTTGGCTCAGTGCATGGGAACTTGACTTCAGACAAAGTTTCAGAATAATTTATTTAATTTATTAGATAAAAACTTCAGATTCGTGTTTTGATTAAGGTGCTAATATTTGATTTCTGCTATCATCAATCTAGAAACACAGATTATTAACATAATGATTATCATAACAAATTCACAGCCATTTCATTCTTAAAGTACATTAAGCTCCTGTAACTAAATTGTAAAAAGACTTTGTAAAGAAATAATTTTTGTGTTTGTATTGGTGTACAGCACAATCTATTTTGGAAGTCAGGTTGGCATAGTGGTCATCAGTCGTGCCTCCCACCTCTACAACCCAGGTTCGATTCCTGGGCTCGGCATGTGGGCTGAGATTTGTTGATCTCAATCTGACTTCGAGGGTTTTTCTCTGGGCACTCTGGTTTTCCTTCCTCTGCAAAATTGACTTTCACGCCAACATCTGAGCCGTTGAGCGATTAAACATTAGCCTCTGGTTAGGAAGAATGGGCAACCACTTCCTTCGCAATTGACGTTAAATAAAGTATTTTATTTTATTTATTTCATCTGACACACCATAATTTTTTTTTCAGTGTTAAAAAAGTATGGGTCATTCCCAGATAATGCCAAGGAATGGTTGGATAAAGATGTTAATGAAATCATGTGAGTTATTTTTATGGTATTAACTAATAGTATTGTTGTTCATTAGAGCAAAAGGAGTAAATATTTAAGCTTGTCAATAAAGGTGTTCCCTGATGTTAGTGATTAGTACTTCTTCACTTCTTGTTTTGACTCATCTCTGGCAGTAGCTTATTTTATAAAAGAAATAAAAAAACTCGCCCTGCTTGCTCTGTTCAGCTATAAAACCACTTGTGAACTTCTTTAATTTCTCTCAAGAAGCGTGAGAAAAATTTGCCTGTTGCAAGTCTTCGGCAAGTACTTCTTTCGTGAACTTAAAATTCTTGCTTGGTCCTTTAACTGAACAGAGTGTGTGGGTTCGTTTTTTATATATTTCTATTATATAATGGTATTGTATATATTGGAAAATTAATGACAAATGTGATAGATACTGTACTGAGATAATAGGGTTGTGTAGGATAGAGAACTCAATGTTGTTCTTGTAATCCTGGAAACTGGATATAGATCTATTGGGCTACCTATATAGAAAGGTAGTGGTGTGGTGCAAAGCGAAGGGTTTGGCAAGAGCACAAGTTCAGTTTATGATATAAATGATGCTATGGTTTCCTTGTGGATAGAGAAAATTCATTAAGAAACCAAAATTCTGACGATAGCGTGCTGGGAAGGGGGTAGAAACTATTGCTGTGTGTTCTCTTTACAATTTAATAACTATTGCATTTAGGTAAAACTTTCATTTTTTCATTCTCTTGTGCTTATTTTGTATTTAATGAGTCTTTACAAACAGTCAATTGTTTTCATTGCAGTAATTTGTTGAAAAGTGACAAGCCACTACCACTTGGAGTGGAGTCAAAAAAGTCGAAGAAGTTATCTGTCTCAAAATTGCAAAAGAGGACCCGTTACTCAGATTTGTCACCACCGTATCAAAACCCTCCTAAGATAAAGGATTGTTCACAAGAAAATGTTTCTGTTCATCGTGATATAAACCAAGAGGTTGACATTATCAACAGTAGTAGAGGAAAAGAAAATTTTAAGTCACAATGTAATAAATTGAAAAACTCCAATGATGAAAGCAAGAGAGAGAAAACTAACATGTGTGAAGTGCTATATGAAAACACAAACCGGCATGAAACGATTGATACAACATGTGATGTTTCAGTTGGTGTTGATTGTCTTGATGATAAAACAGTCAAATATTCAATAGGATTGCCATCAATGACTAGTACACCAATTCTCAGTACAGATAAACAACACTTTTTCACATCAGAGGTGGAGAACGATATTTTGAGTGAAGTTATGCATTTGTCAAGTGGTAGGCCATATTCTCCAACTGTAAAAAATACTTTTAATGTGGCTAATAACAGCCCAGATTTAACTGCAGATCCAGATGATAACTCAATGTCAATTATTCTGAAAGAGACATGCAACGATAAAGACAAAATGTTAAACAGACAAAAAAAAGTTTTGCAGTGTTCTGCTGATGATAACAAAAACTGCAAAGCAGAACTTGAGCAAATGAATACTTCTACAAATACTTCAAAAAGGCTTGATTTGGTTTTGAACAGTCATACAGTGTTGAGTAAATTGGAACCTGATGTTATTGTATCAAACCTAGTGAATGTTTGTGGAAACAGAAGAACGGTAGATAGTGAATGGGAAAACGTTGATATTCCTGATCATGTGATGCCAACAGAGCAAAGTCCCAGGACTGAGCGTATACATAATAAGCGAAAAAGAGGCTGCGCAAATGACTCGGATCAAGAATTATATCCAGTAAAAAAGGTACTGTAAACCCAGTAACTTAAACAAGTACTTGAGATCCAGTAAAATAGGTATGGCAGATCCAGTAAAAAAGGTACTGTAAACCTAGTAACTGAAACAAGTACTTGAGATCCAGTAAAATAGGTATGGCAGATCCAGTAAAAAAGGTACTGTAAACCCAGTA
>JAOBRB020000457.1:0-15933 GCA_027575285.2 Zoanthus pulchellus | reverse complement strand
TGCAGTAACCTCGAACGTTGCCTAGAATAGGGTAACCCTGCAGTAACCTCGAACGTTACCTAGAATAGGGTAACCCTGCAGTAACCTCGAATGTAGCCTAGAATAGGGTAACTTTGTAGTAACCTCGAACGTTGCCTAGAATAGGGTAACCCTGCAGTAACCTCGAACGTTGCCTAGAATAGGGTAACCCTGCAGTAACCTCGAACGTTACCTAGAATAGGGTAACCCTATAGTAACCTCGAATGTAGCCTTTAATAGGGTAACTTTGTAGTAACCTCGAACGTAACCTAGAATAAGGTAACTTTGTAGTAACCTCGAACGTAGCCTAGAATAGGGTAACCCTGTGGTAATCTAAAATGTAAACTAGAACACTAATATTGTAGTGACCGTTTGTAACCTAAAATAAGGAAACATAGGATTCATGGACGACGAGTCTGAATGTCCCATTCAGCCTACGGCCACAAGTTATTGTTTTGTAGTCCATTCGTCCTATATAGATAATCGATAAAATTGCAACCTGCACTAAAATCTTGACTAACCTAAAGGAACCTAGATTGTACGCTCTAAAATCAATTTAAAAAAATTTTAACGCAACTTACAGAGCCCGTAAAAAAATAGAAAGGACCAGTTCTTTAGCGACAGTTTTGTTAAGGGTCCAGAAAGTTATGATGCCGGCTACTATACAAACGACGAGAAACAGGCTCATTGAAACGATGATGAAACCTAGAACAAAAATAGGAAAGAATATATCAAAACAGCGAAAACACTTCGGTCGGTAGTTTAGCTAGAAAATTGTTCCAATAAAACGTTTTAAGCCACTTAAACGTTGCTTTGTAGGATAGCAAGTAAAGGTTTGCAGATGATTAGTTCTTTATAGAAGTGAAATTCCACTCATTTACCTACCCCGGAAGGATGGAAAGCTAAGTTGGCTAAGGCGGAAAAGAAGGTCAGACAAATATTCGAATCTCGACAAAGCGCCGGGATTGAACAAGGGACCTTGTGGCTGGAAAGCAAAGATGTTACCAACTGCGCCAACCACGTCCGCCTAGATATCGTAATAGGTTTAGCTATGTAGCTATGTGGCTTGTGAAGGTGAGAGAATTATAACTGCAAATTCGAAGAAATTAAGTGACTTCTTTGAGTAAAAAAGACAAATGAAAAGCAGAAATAAGTTTGTTAAGAGATGGTCCTTCTTTTGTTCTTCTAAGTTTCCGAGAAGTGTCTCGAACTCTCCAACTGAAACAAGGGTCAGTGTTTGTTTGAAGTTGGCGTGACGGTTTAGTAACAATAGATTTGTGTTCATATTCTTCCTTGCGAACAAAAAAAATTCTAGAGGTTTTGCCGATGTAGTGTGCATGGCAGGTTTCACATCTTCCTTCATATTTTACATTAGACGGGTAAATATTTTGTCTTTAAGTAAAAATGTTTAAAGTAGTTTTTCTTCTTTGCCAATGATCCTAAAGTTAAAATGTTCTTGGGTATAGCGGTTAAACTATTGTGATCTAATATATAGAGATTGTAAATAGAATATATGACTAATAATATTGTATTTATCTCCAGTTGTTTTGAATATTCTGGAACACCCACACCTTTCTTAGAAACTGCTTGCATAGCGTGTGTTTGTCAGCTCGACAAGCTACCTCAAGTTTTAGACTCAAACCGTATTTACTTCAGTTTGCTTGCTGCCTAAAGTTATTTGTTAATGACTGATTGCTAGTTTAAGATTAGCGAAATTGAAATTGAAAGTGATATTCATTAATACACGGATCGGACAGGTTACATATCTGGCTGTATAATTGCCACACCATTATCTAAACGAAAGAGTTAGGAATTAAAAACTACACAAGGAAGTGTCTTGACTATTTTAGTTAAATACATGCTCTCGGATGAATCAGCAGAGCATAAAAGTCGATACTTTTTCAAATGAGAACGATTCCCTTAAGAGGGTAAAAATGCTACCACATGTGCAAAAAGCTCCCTTAAAATTAATGACAGACCCATACAATACCCCATATTATGTATGCAATCTGATATCCGGAGTAGCTGAAACTTCGACCCTGAAAGAAAAACGTACCCTTAATATATAAAAATAAATAAATAAATAAATGAACAGCTAATAATATAAACCTACTAACAATCTAATACAAATCCTGCTTTCTGATTGGCTACTCTACTAGAGGTTTAATTGTGATACTCTACTAGTAGAGAATAATAGCCTCATGGACCACTGGCTCGCAAGTCCATTTGTCCTCGAGGTCTAATGGTTAAATAGAAAATACTAATCGAGTTAAAGTAAAAAAGGACATTATTATAAATATTATCAACTATAATATCACAACAATACAGCACGACTACGTATATAAACACAGCATATAAATCATTGGCATACATAAACAAGGGAAAAAATGGTAGGCCCTTTGCTAAATGTTTTCAAAATTATCAATGTTGACGAGTTCGCAGTTGGTAAGATATCTGTCTTCCAAACACAGGTCCATATTACACTCCGGTGCTGACAAAACTTGAACACTTGCTCAACCCACACAACAAAGTTCCATGGAGTAACAGAATCGCATCTCTTTTGGCACATTAATATTTGGAACAGATAAGAGATTTTCTAAAAATAACTTATCGTGAATGGCAACTTTGATGGTCGATCATCGTCGGACCAATTTTTAAGTACTAAAATTAGAATCAGTCAATACAAAACATAGGAGAAAAAGCTACATTCACTGCTGCAAAATATTCTCACCACAAGTTGGGCAGGAGAATAAAATTGACCCTTGAAAAACAGCTTCTTTGAGTGATACACAAGGTAAACATGCCTCCTAGAAAACACAAGAACGTCTAAATAATAATCTTAGGAAAATGAAAGTAAAGTTATTTACAATCATACTAACTCACCCTGTCATGATGGCTTCATCTATATTATTGCAAGACTACATACAATTACTCATAAATGAAATAAATTGTGCACAATTTACAAAACTTGAGATGGTCCCTACCAGTGACAAGCGAATAGAGGATCCAGGTTTACAATATAAAATATGGGGGACCGATTTTACTCTACCTGTGACAAGCAAGGCAACAAGGAGCCAATAATGTGTACATATATAAGATGGCGATCGTTTTTACTTTACCTGTGAGAAGCCATACACGACTTTCATAATGGTGGACGGCGCGAGGATCAAGAAACGATTTAGCATGCAAACGAGTCCAAAAAGGTCATTCGCAAAACGTAAACAAAGCGTGTAAAAAGGCTTTAGGTCAAGTATTGCTTTTGTGCGAAGACAATATCGTCAATTAAGGTCAATTACTGTTTAGTACACAGCACTTTAGAGATGATCAGAAGAAACGAAGGTAAAGACTTTAAAATAAATCAATCAACAAAGGTATGTTCAAGACATTTCCAAAAAGAAGATCTGAAGAAGACTCTCGCGGGGAATACTTGTTTGAAATCTGGCGCTGTACCATCGATATTTTCTTGGATTCGTACGTCGCCTCGCAAAAGAAAGCCACCGACAGAAAGATACATGTGCGAACCAGTGGCATCACCTTCAGCTGCTCCTAGCTCAAGCAGATCGGATGCTTCTCCAAAGAGTGTCTTGTTTGAAATGCAAAACCGAATAGAAGTAAATATTGGTTCGACTTTCAGCGATTTGAAATGAAAGATATGAACTCGAACGAGTTGTCAGAAATGGAATCCTGTGATCGTGACGTGGCGGAAGTCATTGCCTGTCATAACAAAAGAATCACAGATTTAACTTGGAACAGGAAATCGCTGACTCAAAGTCACAATTACAAAAATAATTAATGCACAGCGTCAAATGAGAAACCTCATGGAGAAAAAATTTACAATACAGCACCTTTTTACACAGGATTTAATAGCTGGGATGCTTTTGAGGTCATTACCTTCATCCTGGCGAGGGAGCAGAAAAAATTGTTTACCGGCGCTATGCCAATGCTGAGGTCTCTGTCGATTATCATATCAGAAGAGTCTTATACGAAAAAAGGGAGAGCTAGTTCTTTTAAACCAGTGGACGAATTTTTTATTGTAATGTGTAGACTGACACAAGGGTTCCACGAAGATCACCTGGCTCACCTGTTTAATGTGTCAACACCAACGGTAAGCAGAATAATCGTAACATGGATTAATTATATGTATTTTAAGTTTCGACACATCAACATAAGGCCTTCGAGGGAAGTCATAGACAGATCAATACGTGAGGCATTAAAAAAAATATCAGTCAATTTGGGTCGTAATAGACTGCACAGAAGTAAGATGTCAAATGCCCAGTAGCCTCCAACTAAATGGAGAACTATTTAGTAGCTACAAAAACCATACAAAACTCAAGGGAATGGTGGGAGTTTCTTCCGGAGGAGCCATCACATTTTTGAGCGAATTGTATACTGGAAGTATCTCTGACAGGGAAATTGTCAGAAGAAGTGGCCAATTAGATTAGCCCTTTCAAGACAAGGATTCAGTAATGGCAGACAAAGGATTTACCATTTCAGATTTGCTACCTTTGGGGGTTTCCCTGAACCTTTCACCTTTTCTTGCAGGGTCTAATCAAATGCCAGCAGAGGACGTTGTCAAGACCCAGGAAATTGCAAGTCTTAGGATCCACATTGAACGAGCAATTAACAAGATTAAAAACTTTTATATCTGGGACCGAGTAATACCCTTTCACCAAATTGGTGTTGTCAACCAAATGTGGACAGTTAATGCATTCTTGTGAAATACTCAGCACAACATAATACCTGTGTGACGGGACATTGATATATAAAAATCTTTGTACTGACTATGGTATTCATCTAAATTATTGAGCATTTCTTTCGAAGGAAATTAATGTTACTATTGTTAGACACTCCTGAAAGCTAAAAAATACAAAATCTTATTTGATGCATGCATATGTGTGTTGTAATGAAAAGTGTTAATAAACATTTCAGTTGAAGTAGATTATCCATCCTCTTTGGAAATGTTAATGTAAATTTTACAATAATAATAAAGTTTGCATATTTTGCTTATTTTAAAACATTAAAAATATGTACATAATTTTCCTTGTTCAATGTATGAGGTTAACGCTTTGATCTGATCTCCAATAACTTCACTTTATTAATCTTTTACACGTCCTTTTTTACAATTTTGTAAAGAATATGATTACAAATTTAGGGGTTAGGTGTTAGGGTACCTGAAATAGGTTTACAACTAATCAGAGTCAGATACCCTAATTGCAAGTAATCTTTAAAGTATGTTGCATGAAGCTTTAATACAATTCCATCACAACAGTTATTACAGGAAATATTTTCAAGCATAAAAAATATAAATAAAATAAAATAATGAAAAAATTAATATTACTAATACTAATAAAATAGCAATAATAATAATAGTAATTAATAATAATAAGCTTGTGCCAACAAATACAATAATCCGTAATAATATTTTGTTTAAAACATTTCTTTTTCGCTACTGAATTAGTTGATTCGTTAAATGGATTCCAAATTTTAGAACCATTATATCTTAAACCAAATTTACCATAATTTGTTTAATTCTTGGTAATGAGTAAGACGTGCTGGATGTTAGTCTGGTATTATAAGAATGAATATTGGAAACAGGTGTAAAGAAGTTAGAAAACAAGGACGGTAGGTTATTGTGTTTGAAGTCAAACATAAACTATGCTGTTTCAATGAATGTCATATCAGTTAAATTTTAGAATATTTAATTTCTTAAAAAGTGTGGTCACCAATATGTTGATCAAACCATAAACGAGTTATAATTACGCTGGAACGGACATCGGCAAAAATGGACCAAAAATATTCTTGGCAACCAAAAAGGTGAAGCTGCCCTGAACAAACACTTCGTTAAATATCACGCTAATAAACTGGCCAAACCACAACTCCATAATGCTTTCGAAGTTATCTTCGCTGAACAACCGTAGGCGGAAAACATAGATATCGCTGAAGACGATTGGCATAACCGTATTAAACCCCAGATCAACATTCAAAAAATGGTGACACCCTTCTTCAAGTAATCGAAGGCAACCCTTTTTGTGCAACAGAGACTTTTGACAAAAACCATCTATGTTCAAATATAAAAGTTTGAACACTCCCTTTAAATTTTCAAGGCATGAAATGACTAAGAAAAGAAGCAACTTGGGGTTTGAGTTATCACGAGTTCAAATCATCAAGATTCAACTGTCGAGAGATCAAAATTCTTCCATAAGAAGTGAGGTAATCATGAGGGATAAGAATAATTATTTTCTGAAATGACAATTCCAATTAACAACAAAGACATAACTTTATGGTTACTGAGAGTCTTACTTGCATCCACTGAGAACTTGACATCAAACTGCACTTGTAGTTGCTGTTACATATTATAACACCATACAACTGTCAGCACTGACTACCTGACAATTTCCATCAGGCATTTTTGCAGATGCAAGTTTTATAAAATGCGTGAAACAGTAAGATGACAACTTTTGCACAAGGTTTCTCCAAAACATGGGGTCAAATAGTATTCTTTGGAAATAAAGGTACTTACTAACAGAAACTATAAAATCACACCATCTTGCTCCAGTTGCTGCTATTTGTCCCTGTACTTGTGCATAATAGGGGTGGTCTTCTTTCAATTTACATTCAGTATCTGTTGTTTTCTCCATGAAAAACTTTGGAACAGAACAAGCATCCAAGGGTGTCTTATGGTGTTTTTTTGTAAGGGCATTTTACTCCAGCAAGACCAAAATGATCCACGCATCCAAACTCAATGGATGAGTTGCCGGTTACCAGACCTCCTCGCAAGTAATTGTGGGATCGCCAGGGCGCAAATAAACAACACATTCAAGAAGGGAACAGAGTGAAAGTACGACAAGTACCTCCATTGAATTGCGTTTTAAGATTTCGAAACTTGATTTTGCAATGGAGTTAAAGGTAAAACATTCTGTGCTTGTTGATCTAAACATAGGAAGTTGCTTGTTACCTAACCACATTCCGATGTTGAACAACGAGAACTTTAAACAATTTAAACATTAAAGCCAGTATATGACTACAAAATCCCACCTTGCCTGATACACAAGAACAACACGCGCTCCTTACTTCGCCAGATAAGATGCACAGGGCAATCTGTAAATTATGTGGCTGGTCATGCTTTTTAAAGTTGTGACAGCACTCGCTTTTAACAAAAATAATACGTCTGATCGCTTGCACACTGAATATCCTCAAGATACTCGTCATCTACGAACCGTTTTGCCTTTATCAAGGCTGTTGGCACGGTTTGGTGTTCTTTATAGGTGATAGATTTTCAAGACTTAACACAATATGGCGGTTGCTTTCGAGTCTTGTAAACACGGGCATCTTTCCTAGCGAAGCACTCCAACCATCGACGGAAAATTGCACAAAAACACCATCCTTGCTCGTAATATTAATAGTGGTACTCGATCACTCTCTCCTACGGCTGTAAATCTTATCCGGATCAGGATCATTAACGTCTTTGTCTTTACCAGTTCCGATGTATTCGTGCACTCGTTTAACAAGCTCTGCTTTCGCTTTCAGAACTTTAGACGAATCCCCACGGCACTTAAGCCGCAATCGAAGTTCTGTGGTTTTTAGCTCTTCGGGCTTTCGACTGAGGAGAGAAGCACCTGGAATGTCATCTTCCGTGAGCAATATAGCATTTGAAGAGTTACTGAGTAGACTACTCGAAGAGGACGCCATACTGCAATAAACAAACGCGACGCTTTGACGCCTTTGTGACTTCGTTTTCATGCAAGTATCCCAGGCCCCGCGCTACGTCCGCCATTATGAAAGTCGTGTATCAAACTATTGACCAATAATGTGTACATATATAACATGGAGAGCGTTTTTAATCTACATGTAGCAAGCTAAAAAAGGATCAATGTGTACAATATAAAAAACGTGAGAACTTTTATACATTACCTATGACAAGCGAAGTAAGACCGTTGTATAAAATATGTAATACGGTAAACCTTTTTTATCCTACCCAGTGTGACAAGTAAACAGGGCACCAAAAAGTTCATAGGCATAAAAAGGAAGACCATTCGTACCATACCTGAAGCAGAGGACCAATTTCAAAAATGGAATACTACATGTACCTTACCTGCGACGAAGGGACACGGGATAAATGTGTATAATATATGATAAAATGGATGCATGTACCCTTCTTTTGACAATGCAAAACCTTACTTGTGACAAAGAAAACTTGGGTGTAGAGTTAATATAAAGAAAGACAGTTTCTGTCTCAAAAACGGTCTCTGTAACAAGAGGCACCTTAATTACCTGTTACAGGCCTACACATGTCCAATATGTACAGCTTTTAATTTTTATGTGACAAGAGGCAACTTAATTACCTGTGACAGGCCTACACATGTCCAATATGTACAGTTTTTAGTTTATATGTGACAAGAGGCACCTTAATTACCTGTGACAGGGCAACATATTCCAATATGTACAGTTTTTAGTTTATATGTGACAAGAGGATCCTTAAATACCTGTGACAGGCCAATATATTCCAATATGTACAGTTTTTAGTTTATATCTGACAAGAGGATCCTTAATTACCTGTGACAGGGCAACATATACCAATATGTACAGTTTTTAGTTTATATGTGACAAGAGGCTCGTTAAATACCTGTGACAGGCCAACATATTCCAATATGTACAGTTTTTAGTTTATATGTAACAAGAGGCACCTTAATTACCTGTGACAGGGCAACATATACCAATATGTACAATTTTTAGTTTATATGTGACAAGAGGCACCTTAATTTCCTGTGACAGGCCAACATATACCAATATGTACAGTTTTTAGTTTATATGTGACAAGAGGATCCTTAATTACCAGTGACAGGCCAACATATACCATGATGTACAATTACCTGTGACAGGCCAACATATGTCCAATATGTACGATGGATAACATAGTAGACAGCACTAATGTGATAACAAAAGAGTCTAAAAATAAAAGCAAAATCAAAGTTCACCTTTTACATAGAATTACATTCCGAGTATACATGTTTTGTTCAGTCGCTAAGGTAGAGATGACAAATAAAATGCACTTTTTATAAAACATAAAAGAAGGCTCCGTGTAACTACTTTTAAAAATAAACTCTAAACATTACTTTCACTAACAAGAAAGATTGAAAATTATGCGACAAGGAAAAAACAGCTTCTTGTATCTTTGTGTTTTTCGTTGGCTTCATTTTTCGGATATAGTGAAAAAATCGGTTTGAGTGGGCCGAACTCTTTTTTCTGTTTTTGGCCATTTTGCCATGCAGCTAGAAGAGTTTAAGATAAAAATTGCCAAGTTGTTTGCAAGGGGCATACTGTTTGCTAATTACAAATTGACAAAGCTAAGAAAAACTGAAATATATTGAGCCAAATTTTGTGTTCTCTTTGTTTTGAGTCGTTACAAAACTGGTGAATTTTAAGAGATTTTGATTTCTTTCTTTTTAGGTCTAAGACCGAAGTGATGTATGTTCAGTGCAAGCAAATATCAGCCATCACAACTGAGGGCACGCAACTAGAACAAGCACACACCTTGACGTATCTATAAGGAGGCAACCTGACTGACGATGCAAGGCTTGACTCTAAGATTCAGTACCGAGTGAGTCGTGGTGCAACTGCGTTTAATATTTTAAGCACCAGGTGCTTTAATAGGAAAGTTCTCTTTGTGTCAACCAAGATGACTGCCTATAAAACTATTGCTTTTCCTTCCCTCCTATATGACTCTGAAACATGGACAACACTTGCACACCACATATGGCGCCTTGAAGTATTCCATCAAAGATCACTCCGCCCGATTTTGAACATAAAGTGGTGGCGCCACGCCACCAAAACCGAGATTGTGGAGCGTGCCAACTGCACGTCAGTTGAGTCCATCCTACGCCAAAGCAGAATTCGCTGGCTTGGTCAAATATCCCGCATAGACGATTTCAGGACTCCCAAATAATTATTGTTTGGTGAGCTGAAGTTATCATATATAACCCCTGCAGTTACCATCTATATAACTTTGTCCGGCTGCGTTGCCAGCGTGGTTGGTCCTTGTGGTGTAGTGGTTAACACGTCGGACTAGTAAACCAAAGATGTGGGGTTCGATTCCCGCCGAGGGCTTATATATGATATTTTTCTCTCATTTCTTTCTATATACTTACGTTTAACTGCTGGTAAACAAACAATGAGGGACAATAGGTTGTTTCGTAGATCAGTCAAGCAAAGTTGCTTATTGATCCAGTCAGAAAGATATACTACAATAACAATTATCTGAAACAAAAAAACCAAGTAATTAGTGCTTTGTTTCTGAACCACTTTAGCACTTAATATACTTTACTAATATTTACTATGCTTTATTCATAGTTTCAAACACTGACAGATGAAGGATAAACAAGGAAGATTTTGGAAACATAAATATATCAACTAGCAAAAGATGTATATTTACTATATCAGGAAGGGCATATTCACGGGGAAAAAAGTAAGGCAAAGCAATGATTTGACTGACCATTATATATGTTGTAGTTCAAGTTCAATACGATTTTGAACTGGTTCAATTTATTTTGATCCGGTAAAATATTTCTTGCACTGGTTCAAGTTGTCTTATACTGGTACAATCTGACATTGGTTTAAAATATGAATGTCAATATCAAACACTTGAGACAGTTTTCTTATTTAAAATATCTCGAAATTCGTTAAAAAATACTCCGCTGCGCGTTGTATTTTCAATTCTCTTCTCTGTGTTTGGAAATGTGATGAGACACTGTCTGTTTAATATATTACATTAACGACGTAATATTAAAATACCAACATCAACACTCCTTGGTTCTCTTTGTTGGACTGAATAATGAAAACGCATAATTATAGTGCAACAAACTAAAAAGTACTGAAATGAAAAATTTCTGTATGAAAACAAGGATTTAAAACATTGAGGTTTTAAGCTGAAACTATAATTTATAGCAACAAATGATTTTTTTCCCTAGTGGAGCGTGAAAATGCAGTTTGCATACATTTCCAACTGTAAATGAAAGCGAACCTTCATAGAAATAAGGGAATAAGACTTTATTCACACACACTTGGTGTCCGGGCATTATTTAGTGCCTGAGACCCAGCAAAAAATGGTGCTGTGCTCAAACAAGGATTCCGTGCCCACTTCAGTGCCCGGGCACCAAGTGTGTGAACATAGCATAAGTCAGCATAAGATGCTACGACAGGAACTACAACACGAATGGTAAAGAACAATAGCCTTAATTGTAAGTACAATAGCCGCATACTGGAATCCAGGAAGCTGACACCTGCTGGCCGTCTTCTTCACTGAGAACCCGTGCACAGGAATCCAGATATTTTTGTATCCGCAACTTTATTGTTGTGAAAAGATATAAAAGCAAAGCAGCACAATTTGCTGTGCATTTGCATAGTAAACATGAATTTGGTTTATGAGCATGCTCTGTTAACGATATTTTCGCGAGGAGTCCTGGATACAAGAGTGAATCCTGATACTTGCCAGCTACCTATGGACGCGAAAATTTTTAAATCCGTGACATGATCCGCAACACAAATGTTGAGGATACAGCAAATGTCCCGTATGGAACCGACCCGATGCGTCGTGAAAAGCTCTTTCTGTGGATAGATCAACGTCAAACAACAAATCTTGCATTTACGAATGAGCCTTTACCCTTTGATGTTCCGCTACAGTTCCTTTAAGTCTCTAATACTGAACCAAGCAAAAAGAAAAGAAGTAAAAATTTTAATAACCCTCACAAAGAAATAAAGAGTAAACCAGAAAGGTGATTTTGCAGAGCCGCCGTAGTGCACATTCCCGTCCTTGTTGCTTAAGGTCTCTAATAAAATTATAAGCTATATATATGACGTAGGACAGCAAAAGAAAAATTTCAAGGGGAAACCAAGCAAAGCTTAGTTTTCTCTGCTTTCACATATTCTACATGACAGACCGTTTGCTATTACTTTCAAGAAACACAAGCGATTCCATCGGTTTTATTTTTTGTTTTATGATATAACTTCACTTCCATACCGATACTTTTATGCCTTGTGTGACGTCACTACGTGATAAATGTTCAGTTATAAATGTAGAGGTTATTGTAAGGTGGCGCGTGCTTATGAGGTTTATCTTTGAGTGGTAAATATATTTCACGAGAAGATGAACTTTATATGTTCAAGCCAACGTGTAATTTTTTTTATTACATAGATACGAGTGTTTCTAAAATAGAAGACGGAAAAACAAAGGTATGACGTCAACAATATCTTCATTAGGGAGGATATAGAAAATATTTCTCTTGTATTCCGTCTTATTACTTATACGATTATCTGTTCCAGCTCATTCATTCAAAAATTTAACTAATATTTGCATAACCATGCCGAAACATGTCTCTTAAAAACGTTTATGCTCAGACGAAAACTTCAAACCTGGTAGAGAATGAGGGTAGATACAACAACTGTAGAGATCATCTGGGTAGAGAACTTGAAATCTGAAAGGTAATGTTTATCAAATAATAAACTATAAGTGAAGAATATAAACAAAACATAAATCATCGTAAACAATAGAAGAAGAACTTTACACAGTAAGCTATAGAACTGACCTGCGTTTGGTTTGTATATGAAGTTTCGCAACCGAATGAACCATGGTGCCTGTAGTTCACCACATCTAAATGACAATAAAAATAAAATAATGACTTTATCAAGGTGTCAAGTCTTCATAGCCCGCTAAAGGCTTACTAGTTTGGGACACCATCTTTACCACTTGAGGGTGGACGGAGAACTTCACATAACACAGATATACACACACAAACACAAAAGGCTCCAAGGGGTTATGGTTTAACATACTTGTCTGATAAAACGGGAAAGTCTAAACATTTGCAGATAATTGAGCAAAGGGAGCATGCGCACTTTCTTCTCCATAACTTTAAGACCCTGAGAGTTGGTCTAACCGGGAATCGAACCCAAGCCGTTCGTGTGGATCTAGCGACTGGCACGAAGTTGTGCCTGTCTGGCTTCTTTGTCCGATCGGTCTCATGCAAACGTGAATAAAGGAACATATGACTACCGATGCGTGTAGTAAACATACAGCGCCTAAGTCACTATGGGATTCATGGAATCGATTCAACGGTAAAGTTATTGCAGATGCATGATAGTGTTTGACACAAAAAGATTGAGGATCCAGAAGAGAACTACAAACTACAAATTAATGGACTTAAAAAGCTTGAAAATGGGGAAGAGCTGCGCAAATGAAATTTGAACCTAACAGTAAAACTAAAAAGAAATGTAGATGAGAGTGCCTACTCTTTGTGTGGCATTGTTCTATCACACATCTCGTATCACAAGAATCTTTGATTTATGATAATGGAACACTGTCTTGGTCCAAATATTGTGAAGAACTGAGAGCAAAGACGAACAGAGTTCTTGGTATCCTCCAACGAAATCAATCAACCAGCATCTCACTGACCAAAAAACGTGCATATACATCTCTTGTTCGCCCGCTGGTAAATTACAGTAATATACTGCCTGATCTCCATACCTCCAAAAGATACTCATACAGAGAAAAGAAGCAAGATTTGTGATGGATGACTATCGCCCTACTAGCAGAATCAGCGCAATGCTTCCACAGTTGAATTGTACGTTAGAAGAACAGAGACTTATAAATGATATTGTATTTTTGTACAAAATTAAAAATAAACTAATGAATATTGATTTCCTAGCAGAACTACGAAATGTATAACAGATCAAGACGTTTGCATCACCATTCTAATAATCGACAAGTGTCAGCTAGAACAAACACTTACAAGCATTCTTTTGATGTTAGAAACATTCCATTATGAAATAAATTACCAGCATGTGTCGTTAACGCATCTAACATATTTAGTTTTAAAGAGCAGGCTACATGTATTATTGTCTCTAAGTAGATTATTAACGGTTATGAATACCGTTTGTAAATTGGGATCTTGTAACTGTACCGCTATTTCTTGGATTAGCCATGCTATATGTAAGCACGAAACAACACTGAAACTGAAACCAATTCTCCAGGAGACAATTGGGATTTTTGACCCTTAAAAATTTCTCAAACAGCATTTTCTTATAATAAAATTATTACTAACACTACTCATGAGACTTGGAACTGTACGTTAATCAGCGACAATATAATAATTATACATACCTTGCCGAGTGAAATAGCAGCTTGTTAACGTAGCTAAAATTTTCGGGTGTAGCCAAAAAGCTATTTTGAAATGAAATCTGAAAAGAGAAAAGAAATGTATTTGTACTGGAAAAACTGTATAAACCATTTTCATAGAAAAACTCAATATTCACCCAATTTTCCATTCAATACCTGTTGGCCGTTGCTTTGCCTCTTACGGATGTTCAAATAAAGGAGCATGGCGAATCTTATCACAAGAAACAGCAAACAAATGAGAACAGGTAACTCTGAGAGGAAGTTCGCAGCCTAGGATGAAGTAGAGTTGTTTCAATTCTCCATTGTTTAAGATTTTATAAGATACTGTTTTCAAAGTGTGTTCTTTATTTTTATAATCGATACATATGTTAATTACAGTTTATTATAGTGATTTTCTACATCATTAATTATATAGTTTGTAAATACAGTGATATAATTAGTTACAGTGATACATATGGACTATTATGTTCATGATCAGTTATTCATAAACTTTTCGCGGAAATACGTGTTGGAGGATTGTCTGTAATTTCGTTATCTTAATTAGCTGCTTCATTTTATCTTCTTTGATTTCCTCCTGTACTTCTGACATCTTTAAAGAGTATAGTTTCTCGATTGGCCGAGAGATACTTTTTCCGTTACAAGTACGTAGCGTGACTGCACGTACCAATCCATCTTTTCCAGGAAGGAGTCTATTATTACTCCCATTTTCCATCGATTGCGGGGTATGTCATCGTGAATGATGACGAATTTTTTTTTCAGATATGGACGTTCCAGAAAATGTTTTCCTTTTTTGAGCAGAATGATGTTCTCTTAGACTGGTTAGATATTCTTCACGCCATTGTTTCCAAAATATTTACATTAGCTTTTGATGGAATTGGGCTCTTTTGCTGAGAGCTTTAGTTGAAGTGCCACGTGTAATAGACAGATGTGTACTTTAGTGGGTTCTTTTGTAGTGTTGTGTGTTCCCGGGAGTCGGCACCAATTTATAAGATACTGTTTTCAGCGTGTGTTCTTTATTTTTACAATCGATACATATGTTTATTATAGTCTATTATAGTGATTGTCTACATCATTAATTGTGTAGTTTGTTAATACAGTGATATATTTAGTTACAGTGATATATATGGACTATTAATTATTTTACGACAAAGATTAAAAAGAGTTATTTAATAATATTAGAAACTAAAATGGAATTTGATGACGAGATTAAGTTCGTGGATTAGATAAGTGCGTTCGTTCAACTGTCAATGGCGGTGAGTTCGACTTGTTATTAGGATTGTTAAATTCGTGGAGCAAACTTTTTAAATATTTTTATGAGTGCTGTCTTCCATATTATAATTATCTTCAATAATCTTTCTCCACACGTTTGATCGCGGAGAAAATAATAACAAAGGTTTGCAGCCAAACCTGATCATGAGGCGTTAAAGCAAACTGTAGTAGTTTATTTAAGTTTGGAAGGCCAGTGATGCAAGAATAAACTCTCATTTCTGCACAATATCATTAGTTGAAATGCAAAAATTAAAAAAATACCGTCAAATCAACGATGTTTGGCCTTAGATTTTTTGATGACGTTTTCATTTCAAGCAAACAAAACAGCTTTTACAACAAAATTCAGACCTACTACTGAGATATAGTAAAGATTTTACCTATTTTTCAGTTTACGGATAGAGCTACGGCCGTTTCCTTGTGCCAATCTTGCCCCAACATGTTTCCCGCCTTTTGCACGACCCAAATGCATTCTGGGATACCTC
>JAOBRB020000348.1:0-16755 GCA_027575285.2 Zoanthus pulchellus | reverse complement strand
AAAAATGGTGCTTTATTTGCCAAATTTCAGCCTGGTGTTCTTAATCCATGTGTTCTTATATGCGGGTGTTTACTGTACAGGAAGTCTCACGGTGTTTTTTTCTCATCTAAGCTTTCCAGAAATAAGAACAGAGTTAAGAACAATTTGAGGTTGAAATCATCAAACAATTAAGAACAATGAGCCTTGGGAAAATGTACTGCACACGTTGACACAATTCGGCGACCAACTCAAATAATTTCCAAAATTTCCAGCCAGAAAGTATTCCTTTATTAAACGCTTTTTCTGCTAATCTCGTAGTCGTTATTACTAGGGACAGTTAGGTATTCTAATAAAATTGGGTAAAGCAGGATGTTTTAGAAAGGGAATCTTTCTTGAAGTTCACTTGTCACCTTAAAAACACCGGAACTGTTTATTTTTAAAATAAGTCTATATAAAGTTGAAAAACAAAACCTAGAAAGGTGACACGATGAACATGTTTAGCAAGTTTCCGGATGTTTTTAAAGGCTTAAATTAAGTATTTCCGGGAATTTTATTGGGTAAATAAAAAACTATTGTTTATTTTCGAGTTGATTGCACCACAGGCACAAAAAGTTACAAAAAACATAGTAACATTATAGTAATGAATATGTAAATTATACACCGTTTAAAAGAAAGAGTACTCATTGCGTTTCGTTCTGAAAGAGGACCGACACGTTCTACAGGAAGTTCAATAAATGCCAGAGATACATGGCCAAAACACTGACAGTACCATATTTAAAAACTTTATAAAACAAAAAATACAGCATACGTAAATTCACTAAATATTACAAATACACAGCAATAATTTTCTTAGAAGTAGCATTCTTGATCTTAATTAGTACATTATAAAACATGCCAACACTTTTGGTAATTTCTGTTTATCGGAACTCAAAAAAGTCTTATAACATTACATGCCCTGTATTTAAAACTATGTTGAAACCTGTAAAGGTGAAAATTATATTAGGAAATGTTAAGCGATTAATTTTTGTTTGATTTAATAAGTTATAAATCTCTTTGTTAAAATTTAAATATATGTTACTATTTACGTATACTGAAGAAACGTATATACAGGCTCAAATACAGATTGCGAGCAGTTTCTTTCCTTTGCCCATAATCAGTCGAAGATGCAAAAATACATATATAGATAGAACTGAGTTGACTTTCCTATCCTTTCCCGCACACAATACTATCGGTCAACAGTTTCTAAGCAATTTTTGTGTTCAGCTTCGACTAACTATGAGGAAAAGAAAGAGACTGTTCAGTGTTAACGAATTGTCACAATGAAATTATCATCTTTTGATAAAGTCGTTTCTTTTTATATTTGATAAACTAATTTAGATCAATTTACATCAGTATTTTGACGTTATAAAACCGTGTCATTTTATACTGTATTTTTCAACCATAAAACTTACTGCTGTTTATTCCACCTTTTTAACAAAGAAACTGCATGTTTTACTTTCTCAGTTCTAAGAAGACAAATATTTCCAAGAGGCAACATACAATTAGACCTTATATCGACAGTACTGACGTGGCTTTAGAAAAACAGCTTTTATTCAAATTCCATAAAATTCTTAAAGTTAAAACGTCTCATGATCACGGTTGGCAAAAAAGACAAAGAAAGCCCAAAAATTTAAATTTTAAACTGAAACGTTGGCTGATCTTTTAAATTATTTATCCCCGTAAAAACAAATTCACAAATGAAAAGTAGTTGATCGGACTGACACCGCTTTTAGTACATTTTAAAAATCCCATGGGGCCATGCCACAGACACTGAATTAAGCAACTTAAGTAATGAACTTGCAAGACGTTATCAGTTATAATTACTGAAGCTCTTCAATCTTGACAAACAAAAACAAACTTTTTAACAAGAATCACGAGGTTCAGGTTGCTGAAATTCTAAGAACTTTTTAAGAAACATACTGCGGCCCGATGACTGTTTTACTCCTTCGACACTTCATAGCGAGGACCAATATTAAAACTATAATTTTTTTCAATAGATACTGCTTTATTAATTATAAAAGAATAATATATAAGTGAAATGATTGTCCATAGCCTACAGCGAGCAGACTCTTCTAAACAAAACATGGAAAGTAATTCATTGTCCACTGTCTTGACCACTTGAAAAGCTGCTAAATACGACGCTCTCCATTCAATGGTTAAGTTCTAAAAACTTTGGTTAAAAGCCTGTAAGTTGATAAAAACTCAGTGTCAGTACTATATTTTTCCACTGACCTTATTAATCAAAATCAAAATGTCACATTAAATGTGCATACCAGCTCTTTCTATTATCACATTTTGAAAATTAGTTTCAGTCAAACGTTAAAGACTGAAGTGGCCTTCAGTGAATCACGTTCGTCGACCACGAGACAAAAACGTTTGTAAAAAAATTGAAAGGTAGTTACCCCCAAAACCGTCTCTGCAAGATTGATAAAAGACCACTGGCACTGGTAAGAATTTTACAGTAGATCTTCGCTAATCGTAGCTTTTGAACCGAGCTTCTGAACAATGCAGATCCGTTTACTGGCATACAAAAATAAAACAAAGAATCCACTTTATCCCAGCAATTTCGACACACGACAAAATGTTTTCAAATACAAAATATTTATTTATCTTTTCCTACTTCTTTTTTTATTTACTATAAACAACAATGTATGGTTTGCTTTTTAATGAACTATTTACACAACTTCCATATTTACTTTTTGTTTTTCATAATTTTCGAATTACAAGAATTGCTTATGGACTTCCAGATGGGGAATACTTTAACCTTGCTAGTCCCAGTTAGTTTCAATAACCAACTTCTCCTTGAACTTAATATATGAAAAAAGAGACTAGGTAATGAGAAATAAACAGAGCAAACTAAATATAAATAAGTAAAATTCTCTCAAATTTGTTTAATGATCAGTATAGGCTCAAGTTGGGAGAATTTAACATTCTATTAGGACTGAATAAGTTAACTCTGCTACACTGTTGGACATTCAATGCTTTTGCCTGATGGGATCAGAGCATTTCATTGATAATGTAATAATAATGAATCTTATTTTTTTTTAATCTAACAGAATCCATTCTAGGAGAAATTCCACTTGATACTTATATAAATGGAATGAAATAATGTATGGTATAAGAAGAAACAAATCAATAAATGGGAATTTTAAAACAGTTATATCTAGTTTATTTTTTCAATTTCTTGCACATTTAACTATGTTAAATGTTTCAAACACAAATGAAAATACTTCGCCATATTTATGAAATATTTTTAATGCCTCTGACACGCATTTTCTTCTCCAAAATGGATAAATATTGGGTAGATATTTAAGGATATTTACACTTTATTTGTTGGTATGACAAAAGTCGTATTTGATACTAACAGTATCAAGGCCTGGCACTTGGCTCAGCTTACGGTTGGCAACTTAGATGTTGAGTTACTAGCCAAGCACTGCAATTCTGAGGTGTTATCCAGCCAAAACTGGATTTCTAGTTTGTGGCTAGTTTTAGCTACTGTTAACTTCGAGCCCTGACTATGACACACAGATCTCATTAATCTAAGCTTTTCAGGGTCCTGACTTCAGCTGACATGACTCGGAGTGTTCCTTTTTGATGAGACCAAATGAGTACTGATTTTGGTCTTTCTCTCCCTCTCTCTATATATATTATATATATATGTTTAATTAAACTATCTATTTAAGCTTTTTGCAACAAAAATGTCTCCATCTTCACCTTGAAAAAGAGAAAAGTCATTTAGTGAGAGGGGTTGTCCCTGATCATCTTTCAAGCTTTTTATAACTTTTGTTTGAAGTCCTAATAATTTGTCTTTTAGAGCAACATTTTCTCCTTTTAATGTTTCTCTTTCAGCTAAAATTTCTTGTTTCTTTGCTTGCAACTGTAAAACCTCTTCTTCTAAACTGTCAATGACTTCAAGTTTTCGCTTTCGACAAGTTCTAGCAGCTTCTTTGTTTTTTCCACGTCGCCGAAGATCTCGGGCATACTTTGCATCAGATTCAGACATAGCCTCCAACAGGGTATTAAATTCATCAACTGGCATGTTGATAATTCTTGAATCACTATATTCAAACTTTAGTGGTCTTCCTAGAATGGGTTTAGATTTTGCCTCCTTGTTTAGCTTTTTTATTGCAGAAAGGGACTTGGTTGGTGTGGCAATTTTTCTTTGCACCAGACCAGTGGCAGTTGCAGAAAGATCTTCAATCTTTTCAGTAACTGAGGATGGAGGAATCACTTCTTTGGCTTTGGATGAAGCCACATTAGACAAGATGATGGAGTCTGTAAACAAATGCAAATTGAAAATCAGTATTTGCATAAACTTCAAAACCAAACAAATAGCCAAGTTCTACATTACTTAGATTTTAGCAAGCTGCACATATAATACAAGAATTTAGGGCCTGCTTATTATTACAAATTAAGAATGAAGTTTTGAATTTCCTTTAGATTTTTAGGGCAATGAAATATTTGTTTCAAATTTAAAATTCAAAAGAGTTCACTCACTAGGACATGTTCTATTTGTAGCTGAGCAGGAGATGCAGCCACACAATTTCAACTATTTTATTTTATGAATTCATATTCCAGCAAAGGACAAAACAAATGCACTCTAATTAAGAAGCTAAATTAATGGTAGGATTAAAACTATATCTGCCGGTCCAAAATCAGTGAAATGAGTGAAACGCATGAATGCAGAATTTAAATAGTGCTGACACTACCTAGCACATGACTTTGATACATAAACATGACTCTAAATTAAGAATTTGTACAATGATATTAAATATGCCAATTTTATAGTTAAAGTTAAAAGTGAGCAAAGTAAACTTTGTTTCAATCTTTATGAATGTGTAGCAAAAGGTACACCTTTGTGAGACAGTAAAAACTGAACGCATAATACATAACTGCCAAAAGTTATTCTGTTATCTTTCGTTTCATTCTGGTACATCAACTTGTCACAGTCCAATGAGTCGATGCCTTTGAAGTCAACGAGTTTTGACGACCTGAGCACGGAATGAGTTTTCTTTGCACTTTCATAGATGCCGCCAAGTTAACATCCTAGTTGGAGTCTGCTTTTTTTAAAACCGACTTTCAAAAGAATAAACTCTTAATTTTAAATCGTGTATAAACAAAATGCCATTTAATCGAGCTTGATAACCGTTTATTAAATTGTTGTCAGATATAATAATTTTCTCTAAATACTATCAACTGTAAAAGCTACAATAACAGTTTTATCGTTTTATCATTTTTTCTGAAATGTGTGAAAAGGAACATACCTGATAATGGTACACTTGAATCACTTGGTAGAGCTGGTTGAACTTGTTCTTCGGTTTTAAGAATATCGAGTGGAAGGTTAAAATCGTCAGCCCATGTTGTAGTCAAAGAATCTAGATCAAATTGAAAATCGTTTACCAAACTTAGATCTGGTTCTGGATTGAACGATTGAACAGTTGCATTAGAAGCTGAACTCGACCAATTAATAGAAAATGGGTCGAATATTTCCTCTGGAAGGTTTGTCTGGAGACCAATTTGTTCCAAAGTGTTCTTCTGGTTAGGGTCGTGGTAAAATGAATCATCTTCCAAACACCCTGCCTTGTTGTCTAAAACAGCCCCTTTCGTCACTGGACATGAGGTGCTATACTCTTGTTGGGAGAAAGGGCTCGAAGGTTCTGCTTTAATTGGCATATAGGGAGCATGTTCCTGATAGTCAGCAATGTCAAAACCATCTTGAAATGTGTCTAGAAGTAAGTTATACAAGTTCGGATCTTCTGAATTTTCTGGTGTAAATCCCGATGCACCAAGCTGGGAGACATCAAACTGACTGCCAAGTGAATTAGTTTGAATTTCGTGGCGACGAGGCGATGCTGAAGATGGAGGGGGACTTAACGAGCCATGATCGGAACTATAACCGCTTTCAGTATCAAATGAATCGGTTTGACTTGCAATCCCCCCTTGCATGTTAATAATCTCTTCATAACGCCCACGGTAGTCGTGCAAGTTCAGCAGATCGTTATAAAAGTTTGTATATTGTTCCATAGCATCTGCGCTGTGCTTTTGATTGATATTCTCGTAGTTGAACGGCGATGTAGAACCATGAGTTAAGTAAGGACCAGTCCAGTTATATCCCCCAGCTATTTCTTGTAACGGCTGTGCAGCATTCGGTAAATAGGTCTGCAAGTCAGGTCTTGTAACAGACAACAACAGGGCCAACTGCATTACATTCTCTGCATTTACTTTGAAAAAATTCTTCCCAACAGCCATATTTCCAAGTTGAGTGTACGAATGGAATAAATAAGAATTCTTTGGCAAACGTCTTTCGTTCGATACCTATTATTTTGACTGAATGAAAACCGTCTTTCGTGCAAACCTTGGGACGATGAAATGCAGCTTTAGATGTAACCAAACTGTACTATCACAATAATAAAATCAGCACTTCAGTGCTCCAACTAAACTATATAAGCTCCGTGACTCAGCGAAATTCTTTAAAAACTCTTCGAACAAGATATTTTAAGTCCATTACGTCATTTGAAAGAGCTATTCAAGGTCAGTCTCCTGATTCAGTATCTTTTGAATTCGACTTTATCGATGACCAATCAGAGAACACTTTGTCTCCATGGCAGATTTTTGACGTAATAAATGACGTACTCAGAGATCAAGTGTGATGTATTGTGACATGTATTGTTATATAATAGTTTGAGCCACAAATAACAACTGGTCAGTAACTGGTTTCAAGGATCAAAATGGCGTCCGGAAAACTTCAAAATCTGGAAGTAAGACAGTTTGGTCTAACAGGAAGGTTGTTCTCGCAAGGAAGAAAGACTCCAATAGTTAACAAAAAGAAGAACATTCTTGTCTTTTGCGGACTTCTAACTTCAGTGATTGGCATATGTATCCTTTCCTAGCTTTTGCAAAATATTTGAATTTAAGACCTACAAACTAACAAAGTTACTGTACAGATATAATATTTATAATCATTTAATAAATAAAGGTAGATATACTGTTTAACATCAATATCAAAAATTGTCTTCCTCACGGATTTCCGTTTCTAGTCACGCAAACTTGACTAGCCGGAATACCAGTTCTTGTGTCCAATGCATGTTTATGTAAGGTGTGGGAGGATATCATTACTTATCTTCCTAATAACGTTTTCTAAATTATATTGTTTTACTTTCCTGTTCCGGCCAAAAGTATGCAGTCTCTG
The DNA here is from genome assembly GCA_027575285.2 of Zoanthus pulchellus. Taxonomy (NCBI): domain Eukaryota; kingdom Metazoa; phylum Cnidaria; class Anthozoa; order Zoantharia; family Zoanthidae; genus Zoanthus; species Zoanthus pulchellus. Next base: position 9,548 of record JAOBRB020000348.1, on the reverse strand, counting down.
AGCGACACCTACTTAGAAACGAGTGTTGAAGTTTTGTAAACAATGAGAAAGTATGTCATTGTTTTGCCCCATTCCCCAATCAATTAATTGGCAGACCACATGCATTTGAGTTTTTAAGGAGATGGGGTTAAAGATTTATACCATCTAGGTGCCCCCCTTCTCCGCAGCCTTAAAAAATGTTTTTAAATTGTGTTACACAAATTTTTTTTTCAAAAGCTTCAAATTTCACCCCACCCCACCTCTAAAAGCTATAAAACCAAGAAATAAATTTTGTTATTATATTATATCTTAATTTGAATAGCTTTTGAAGTGCAGCACATGCATTAAAATCAGTTGAAGCATAAAGGTCAACCTGAAGGCTATTAAATTGCAAATTTAAGTAATGGTTCTGACACACCTTAATTTCAATAATAAAAAAAAATCGCTAATTGCTTATTTGACATTTTATGTTACTCACAGCTTTTACAAATAATTTGCTAAATCTTAACTGCTACCCAACTATCATTAACCCTTTTAATTCTAGTCAGGTATCAACACTCAACTTCTCCTTATAGAACAAATATGAAATAAAGACATTTGTTTATGAGAAATTAAGAATTAACCAAACATGGCAAACTACTGCAGATAAAAAGTAAGATTCTCTCAAACTTGTTCAATGAAAAGTATGGGATCAAGTTTGGAGACTAAAAGGGTTAAGATATCAGAATTAAAATAAAACAATGCTTTGTATTTTGCTCTAGATACATATACTGTACTTGCTTCAACTGTGTCATCTGGTATTACAAGATCAGCCGAGATTATATAATGAAATTTTGGAATTCAATTTCACATAAAAAATTATTACTAAGTTTCTTATTTTACCTATTAACAAACTAGTATGCTAGAGACAATTAAACCCATAGTTTTGACATTGAATCAAAACTACTTATAATAAGTTCTCATGTTTAGAAAAATTATTTTACCGCAATGATAAAATTTCAAAATTGCAAGACCTGCATCTTAAAGGTTCTTGGCCTTACATATAAATTATGGTTAACATAATATTATACTAAATGATAATATGAGCATAGGGAGATTTAAGAAACTCTTGACAGGCATATTACTTATTTTTTCTAAAGTGTTCATTTTTTTCACAAAATTTGAAAACTGATTTCAAAATTAAAAAAAACCTGCATTAAGGTTTTCAGTAATTTTGTTGAACATAAAAAAATTATATTTATTTGTGTCTTGCCACATCTTGAATGCTGTTAACTGTACAACTTTTAAATAACTTTTAAAGAATGTAAAATTCTTCAGACTTCTAGTATCATTTATATTAACTTATTTTCATCAAACCATTGCCGTCCTCAGTGCAAAAATGGACTATTGAACGAAAATGAAAAACATAATTTTTATATAAATAAATAAATTATAATAGGTAATTAACAGTGGTTTAGAAAAAATCCTGTGAAAGTTACAAGTAGGACAGTTTTAAATTGACATGCTTAACTTGTTGATTGAGATGGTTTCAATGTATAAAATTGTCTGTTGTGATTTGCACAGGTTTCTTCATTATGCAGTATTATAAATAGTAATAAATTTCTTTATAAAGGATAAATCTTATAAATACAAAATTATGTAGTGCAAGAATTTTATGCGAATGTTTCAGACTGGAGTCACAATTTGGGCATCCTGCTGATGAACAGTAACTGTTTTGCTATTTTTTTTCAGTAGCATTATAACTTTATGTCTGTTCAGATATCTATTTCATCACGGGAGTGAATCTCCAACAAAGAACTACAGGCTGAAATGTCAGCACAAATTTCCTTTCTTACAGTGTAAATTTCTTTCACTACAGTGCAAAATTTATCCTCTTTTAAAAATCTTTTTCTGTAGAAACACCAATGGAGCATTCCATTTGCGACACCTATTTCCTTTTGTCATTTAGCTCAATAGTCCATATTGTCAATGATGAAAGCAAATGATTGCCGAAACACAGTAACTGTTGTGTCGCAGTACAGACAGTACGTTTGAAAAATGAACATTGCCTCTTTTAAGATAATCTTACTGTCTTGCTAGTTAGAACTTTAAACAACTTTTTGAAAATGACTCCACTATACTTAACTAGAGTACAGGATAAAAATAAATTACTGTGGTTTTTCAAGCCATGCAAGCATTCAGTAATCATAATTATTACATTTAATAAGCAGACTTCAGTAAAAAGACAGGAAAAATCGTTTTCATTTCTTAACTGCATTCAAGATACCTATTCAATGTACTCTGTAAAAATAGACAAAATTGATTTTGACAAGTAAAATCAATGACCTGAACTGACATTCCATCTAACAATTAAATGGACTTGCATAATTCTGAACACCAAATGGCTGGTAACAAGAGTGATAATCAAGTACGATGTAACTCTGAATCACAACATTGTTACAATCAATGGTCAAAGCTGGTCTTCAATCAAGTGTGCTGCAAGTGCCTAGAAAATTATAATTGTAATGTATTTCAACTTCTTGATTTACCTTGAAACCAAAGAATTTGAAGCTTAAGTTTAATAAGACATGGTTAAAGTTAATATTAATATTTTGCTGACAAAAAATTAATGTGTGGAACATGCAACTGTCTTATGTGCAATATTTTTCTCTCTTTAATGTACATAAAACAATAATTATACTCTGAATGTACCATTGTTAAACTTAATATCAAGTTATTGAAGAAAACAATTTTATGTTCAACAGTTTTGATAAATGTTTTTCTCTAAGCTTTGACATTGCGTGACAAACACTGTCTTTGACTAAGATGTATCTTATATCAGCTGATGTGGCACTGGTGTACTATTAATACTGCCATGTTTCATGGAACACTAGCTAAATATCCTTCAATAATCACAATTTGTTTTCTCCTGTTTTAAATTTTTGGTGTTATTTACTTTCATTAAAGAGTAACAATAAAAGAATGCTGTAGGCTTGCATTGGTTGCAAATGTGCTGGTTAGCAATGTAGTATGATGTAGGTTACCATATTTGGAGAATAAATAATGGCAACTTCACTTCAAAATGTTGATGAACATGTATTTTTTGAAGCAAGCTAGGTCTTGGAAAATATTTTCTTTAATACCACCAAAAACCAAACAGTAACATGAATGTATTTGTTCTCATTTTAATCATCCTAATATCATAATCTACAACATAGACAACACTGACATCAAAATTAATATTAAGCCAATGATCCAATTCTATGAGTAACAGCTTAAAAAACTTCATATATCTGTTATGCCGAAATATTCAAACAATTACAAGTCAATTTGGGGTTCAGCTCTGCTTTAATTAGTAATCAATCATATGAATTTCAAAACGAAAAGTGCCATTGTATACAATATGAAGAACTGAAAAACATCAAAACCTTTGAAACAAGTTACTATTTTATTACAAGACTTCGTGTTCATTCTAAACCGTCAGATACGAAGGGGAGTATTGCCTTTTACAATATATTGAATGTGCAAAAGAACCAAATATGTTCAAAAGGCTAATGCATGAAAAAGAACTTCCTTTTATCCTTCCGATTTTCAGACACACATGAATCAGTTCATTTCTGTATCAATATTGAGTTACTTAACAATTTATAACTAATTGCATACCAACTTTTAAGTGGAAAATGTGTGTTACTTAATGGATTCTTTAAATTACTAACCCAAAATCTCTTAACTACAGCTGTAGCTATTTTGAGAAAATAAAGAACAGTTAATAATGAAAATTCAGTTTATTAGACAAATACGGTACAGCTGAAATGACTAGATGATGTGGAACCATGAATAGAAAATATATTACAATGAGGAGAATGTTCCATCATTTACAAGCTTGTTCTGTTAATATCTAAAGTTTAGTTTTCTGATGGATAAATTTAATCTATGCTTCTATCTTCCTCAGGAAGAACTTTTCAAAACGTTTTTGTATTTTACAATTTTTGCTAGTGATGAACATTAATTTTGATCACTGAATAACATAGTTAGGGTGCACAACAAGAAATGGGTCCTCTTCTTCCGCTGGCTCATATTCTTCTGCCGGAAGGCCCCACTCCTTCAGTGACAAGATCACTTGGTCCTAGAAATAAAATTAATAAATGCAGAAATTCAAATCAAGTACTGTTTTTCTGATAAAAAAATTGCATCAATAAAACGTTAGGCATTACAGATAAAAATCCTATTAATGTAATGGAAAAAACCTAATAGTTGGCACTGGCAAAATAAAATTGGAACTTGTTAATTAAAATTACTGTTTTATAGCTGATAGGAAAAATGGATCCAATTAGTAATTAGCTGAATTTGTTGATTATTTCTGGATATAAATAAAAATACCAAACCATAATCACAAAAAATGAAGAGTTATATATATTTTGCCTTCAGAATACTGTAACATACTGTACACTTGATTCACAGCTATATAAAGTCCTCTTAAAATACACCATTTTTCTGTAAATAATGCAATTAAATACAATTTTGTTTGCCCTGTCTTTTGAGTAGGTAAAAATTAAACTGCAAGTCTTGTGAATTACTAGTAAGAACAAACTCCCTAAAAGTAGCAAAAATTGCCATAAGAAAAATGGAAAATTTATTGTATACTTTTATCAATAATATTTCAACCCTGTTTTATCTGAAACTTTTAACACCTGAGTAACCATTAAGTAAAAAAATTTACTTACATCATTAATAAGTTTGTCAAGAACTTTGTCAATGAGAAACTTCTTTTGGGCCAGTTCATCCTCTGACTCAATGTCATCTTCAATCAGCTTCAGATACCAGTTCACAACATCACTTCGACGCAATCCTGACTCATCTGGAAAATGTAAAAATATCCAAATAATTGACAATGTGTATTTTTCAATATCATTGCATCCTTATTATTTGAAATAAAAAAACTTTAACCAGAAAACTTCAATCTTTCATGCAGTTTACCATAATTTTATTACTGCCATTATATGGTGCTCACCGACTGTTGACAACAAAATTTCAAGAACCAAACCCAGTTTCTCTCTTCATCTCGGCATACAATATGCCGTACATAATATCAGATATTCTACCACAATAGCTGCAACTGAGATAAAGACGACATAAAATATATAAATAATTCATTAATAGCAGATGCTTTGGCAGGTTTTGGTTTGTTTTAAAAACTGATGAAAATATTTCCTTAAAATTTCAGGAGTTTACAAATTCCAATTGTTTTCAGAGACTTGGAAGAAAATACCCAAATTCCAGGAGTAGTGGGAACCATGTGTCATTAAAACAATTTCATTTCAAAACTCAACACCATTTGATAAATATCCTATACAGTGATAGGCTTAATTAACCAAAGTTCATGAAGAATTAAGCACAGGGACTTTCCCTGGGGAGAAATATTAAGTCAGGTCTCATCCCAAGACCTTGGTAGACTTCCAGCACTTTTCTGAGGTTATGACTTAGTGCTGATAAGAGGAGTGCTGACTTTTTGCATTGTTCTTGTTTGCCCCTAACATGTATCTTCTTTATTCTGGCTGCGCAAGCTTGGAGAAACTACACAAAATATGTTTCACAGTTACATGGTGGCTGCCACACATTCATCATTTGTATGATACATTTTGGTTTTCATTACTCAATTTTATGCTCACTTCTACAGCATCTGTTCTTGGATGGCAAAAATAAGACCTTAGTGTCTCCTCCTTCAGTTAACAAGTTCTTTTCCAATTCCAGGAAACACCACATACTGTGTAGGTCCCGTGTCTCTCCCTTAAACTGCCCACACATGCACTCGCTTTCCAGACTCAGTTCTTTTCTTCTTCGTCACTTCCTTTTACTCCTTTGGTGTTTCAAGTTCATTGACACTTTTCCTCTTCCATGCAGCTTTGATGTAAACATTGATATTTCTTTCTTTAGTATTAATGGCATCTTTCTCTTCTTGGTACATATAGATGCCTGGCTAACACTGGACCTTAGATAAAGAGATCCATAGATGGTTAATAGTTTCCTGGTCTCAAAATCCAATTCAGCAAGCTCACTCAACGTTCAGTTTTCAATCCTCCCACTGTACCAAAGTAGAGATACAGCCCAGCCTTTAGCTTTGAGGACAAAGCTTTCTTCACTTTCTTAATGTATTCCTTTTTTGTACTTCTCTTCAATTCATCATGCATAATGTTATCAGCATCCAAGTCACCCCAATCAATCAATCAATCAATCAATCAATCCAATTTTGATCCCAGATTATCCCTGTAAACGGGTGGCCAGATTATGCCACTCTGGCAGCCATCTCTCAAACTCCCACTCTCCATCTCATTCAATTCACAGCATCCTGCTTCAAAGCCAACAATCTTGTTCTCCTTCTCCACTTGCATTTTCCATGTCTTCTTTGGTCATCCTCTCTTCCTCTTCCCCTTCACTTCAAACTCCAATGCTCCCCCAGATCTTTATAACCTTCAACATCATCTTAATACTTAAGGTAATTCTTCCATCAGCCAGTCCATTACAATAATTGTACACTTCTCAATTCCAAAATCCATTTTGGTGTCACTGCTGAACTCTCAAAAGTATGTACAAGTAAGTTTCGGATTAAATAGATTTTTTAGGATTTCATGGAGCCAAACAAACTATAGAATTGCACACAATTTGGGCATCCTGCTGATTAACATTACTGTATTTTCCAGACTATAACCCACACTGCAGATAACCTGCACCCCCGTATTTTTATCATCAAAAGAAACAAAAGTTAACAGATTACCCACATGAGCGTATAACCCGCACCCATATCACATTAATTTCTTTCACATTTTACTGTTAAAATATAAAACAATTTATTTTCAAAATGTAAACAAATCAAACTGTAACATTAAATTTAGAATTCAGAGCAACATTGTCACTTTCCTTAATTGATCACAGCACGTGATTGCAAAAGGCAGGGTTGCTTGGCCATGCGTAGCTGCACAAGTGTGACAATAGGCATATGCATGACAACAAAATTGAACATTCAATGTCTGGCAGCATTTTTTGTTTGTTTTCAGATAGTAAGGCCGATTTAAGTGGAAGCGTTAGGCAGAAAAAACTGGGATACTGACTGGATTTAACAAAGTTTAGATACCATACAATCTAGCATGCTACAAGCTGTTCACAGACATAGATAAACTAAAGAATCTCACAGATAACCCGTACCAGTAGATTACCTGCACCTTCTCTGCTACAAGGTAAAATTAATAGATAACCCACGAGACATAGTCAGGAAAATATAGTAACTACTGTGCTAATTTTTGAGCAATGTTATCCATGAACAGTAAATGATTTATCTTGCCCTCTTCTTTACTTACTTGGTAGTCTGCAAGGGATTCATTCAGTGCACAGCTGTGTATAACATTCTTGAAAGCCACAAATACGACAAATCATTGCTAATAATTATATTAAAAATAAATATCAAGTGCTGCTGAAATATCTAAACTTACCTTCTCCTAGCTTGCTTTCTGTTGCCTGCATGTAGCCAACAATAAGGTTGGAGATTCTCTTGTACTCATCAAACTTTAGCCGTAGCTTTGGTTTTTGTGTCTGAGGTTCCTCTCCAGTTTCATGTCCATTAACAATTCCATTAACAGTTCCATTCATCTGTGGACTATTATCTTCTGTCTCCATTTCTTCATCTGGAAATACCAAACAAAATCAACTGACAGCTTGAGTCAAAGCAAACAGTGATAAAATAACAATATTAAATACAGTTCTTTTAAAATTATTCAGACTTTATATTTTCATTCATTTTGTTTGCAGTATTTTCCTAGCAAACAGAAAGAGCAAAAAAGCACTGGTATAAATGAACTGTACATTATTTTTCTTCAGGGTATACTAATACTATAAATACCTTCATGGTGGTAATGTAAGCTAGGACATGTTTTTCTACTGCCCATAGCTTGGTGAACTACAATTGTTTTATTTGTTAAACTTGTGATAAACAGTTCAAGGAACCTTAAAGTTTTAAAGTATTTATCAACTTTATTTTTGCTTTATATGTATTATTTTTACAGTGACCCAGCTTTGCAATAGCTGAATGCAATTTTATTAATAAAAAAAAAATTATTATTATTGTAATAATTGTTAACTATTATTAAACAATTAACTATATAATAATTGTTATTGTTGAATTATCTACCACAAGAGTTATCAAAATAACTTGTCTTACAAATGAGAAAATATGTTTATTTCACCAGTTCTTTTGCTAGCACGTACATTTCTAAGTCTTTTGCCTTTTATTTATCAAGTCGTTTTGTCCCTACTTAATGGTGGCTATATTCTGTCCAAAGATTTGGGCCAAAATAATCTAAGAAATGATATGAAACAGCTTGGAGGGAAACGACCAAGAGGAGGAATAACACACCTTGCTGTTCATCTTCATCCTCAAATTGAATATCTGGAGTTTCAACTCTAATGATTGACTTGTTTAATAGCCTAAAAGCTTCTTTCACATGCTTTGGCTGAACCTGAAATTAATGTCACTGGTAAAGAATTGTTGATTGTAATGATTTTTATACTTGAAGGCTTCTAGCTGTCAGAATTTTTATCATACAGTATCTGTAGATCATTATCATGATTGTGCACTACATGTATGTATATCATCATAATTATTGTCAGTAGGTACAAGTATGAGATTGACTCAACTTCTGAAAGATTTCCTCATGTTTTTACTGCAATACTAGTATAATAGATATTCTATTGTAAACTATTTCTTTCTGTTGTAGCTTTTAATTATATGGTAAAGTGAAATCTACAAACTTCCCCATAGGCTATGAGATGAGGGACGACACAGAACATGTTTTCTTACTGTACCTTTTGTAAAATTGGCCTAGTGCAAAAATGATGTAAGGGACATTTGATCGAGTTCTTCTTTCTCCCTACATTATCCATATTATGTTTTTTAAACCCTTATGAGAAGTTAGCTTTTCATACAAAGAAGTCATTTACATTGTTTTTGCACCAGACCCTTCAATTGTTACCTACTAAATTAACTCTTTCAGTTCCAGTCGGTTATCAACACCCAACTTCTCCTAACATAATACATACAAAAAAAAGTTTGGCAAAGAGAAACTGAGACTTGATCAAACAAAGTAAACTATGGAAGTTTCAAAGTAAAGTTTTCTCAAACTTGTTCAATGAAAAGTATAGGAACAAGTTGGGAGAATTTAGCAATACAACTGGGATTGAAAAGGTTAAGAAAGAGAAAGGAAGACAATACTGTATAAAAAGTACTCAATATACAGTACCGCTCACGCGAAACTTAACGTCCGCGAGCGAGTCACATGCGATTCAATTGCGAGTGATCACTTCACGCGCAAATGGCACTCGCAAAATACGCGCCGTTAATTAGTCTATAATTTTTGCTTTGCGAGTGCACTAAACGCGCGATTCACTCGAAAAGTACAATGTGCGATACTCTTGGGATTAAGGTCAAATTGTTGTTTCAAACATGAGACCAAACGTTATGAATTACTAATTTACGTTGTGATACTCAATTTCACGCTGCATGAACATAACAAGTTTTGTTTTAATTGTCCTAAAGAATAATG
>JAOBRB020000237.1:0-11642 GCA_027575285.2 Zoanthus pulchellus | reverse complement strand
TCCGCTGATTAGATTTGTTGCATGCAACATTGCACACAACAAAAATGAAGCTGAATAGGCCATTTCCGAGTTCCCGTGTGCCTCTGTTTCAAAACGAGTCTAAGTGCGAAACCTTTCATATGAAAAGGAGTTCTGTATCCATTTTCATTTTCATGCAAATCAAAGTCATTTTCATAAGAATGGATTCGCACTTAGACTCGCTTTGAAACAGAGGCACACGGGAACTCGGAAATGGTCTATCGCGCTTTACTTTTTTCTCGAGAAATGTTGCATGATTTTGTTGCATCATGTATCCACTTTTAAAAAATTTGTTGCTTGCAATGTTGCATGGAAGTTGCATCGTGTGTCCATGCCTTTAGTTACTCAGTTAACTTAATATATTCTATGATTGTTTTGAAATAGAACTGAATGCTAAAACGTTTTTTGTTTGAATCTATTTGTATAATAGATTAACTCTAAGAAATTATTTTTTTGAAATTAGTCAAATCACAGTGAGAAATTAAATACAGAAACGAAGAGAACTCTCAGAAAAAGGTTTGATACCGTGGTCGCAAATAAGCTTGTCAGCGGTGTGATATAATGTAGTTTGGGTATTGAGAACATAACGTAACAACTTAGTTTAACTTCTTTTTTACTTCATACGCACTGTAATGATTTAAAAAGTAATTTTTGATATTACGTAGAATTTGATTGGTCAACAAGTGTGTTTTCGTAGTGCAATGAAGTATGAAAATATTTCCAAGTTTTGAGAATTTGATGCTCCATGAACATAATAAAACTATAATATACATGCTTTAATTGTCCTCTTTCTCTTATGTTGTCAAAATATAATTTTGAAATATAATAATTACATTTTAAAATTTAATGTTTAAAAATATAATTCTAAAAAATTAAAGCACAGATTTAAGTTTCTGTGAGTCAGTTTTGCGGAAGGAGAAAAACCGGAGTACCCACATGCGGAGCCCAGGAAACGATCCCAGGTTGCAGAGGTGGGGGTGCAAGTGATAACTGTTACAACAAAATGTTTCCCTGTTGCTGTTTTTTCACGAATCTTAACTCTCAACTTAACCCTTTTGTGACGGCGCAAGCTAATTTCGTTCCCTGAGGAACGGTGCACTTTCGGCTGCCGTAATTTTTATTGACGACCTAAGATAGATCTTGAAACGAGCTTTCCAACGAACCCAAACATGACCTAATTTGATTTAGCCAAAGTCGAGAAAACTGCTTTCAAAGTTGGCTTTTTAACAAAACGAAAAATCTTCAATTTTGATTTTGTCGTCGTCACTAAGGACTTAAAAACTTAAAGTTGCAAGTAGAATAATTTTTTTTAAAAAAGGCTGTGAAACAACGCATTATCGTCGAGAAATTTATAAAGCAAACAAATATGCTTGAACATTATAGAGTGCTATGAATGTCTAAACAAATAGTGATTATTTATATTGAGAATCTTATTCTGATGACAAAAACTGTTGCATTCAAAGGAACGTGAAAAAGAGCGATTAGCTTCAGGTGGGGGCGAGATGTTCTTCATGAGGACGCCAGCAGATCTTACAGGAACAGATGGTGATTTAGTGCTTGCTGAATACTGTGAGGAGTATGCCCCACTTATTATGGCGGTTGGGATGAATACGAGGATTCGGAATTACTTTAAGAGGGCAAGTTATTATCTTTTCCCTTGTAAAATTAATTGTAATATCCTGAAAAAAGCAGCATCTCGAGCAAAATCGTTAAATAATATAGTTTTAAGTTAGTTTTGAATAATTGTCTTAAGCTTGATGAATGAATACATTGCATACTGTTTAAGGGTGGAAATGATTGGTGTTACTCAGTCTAGCTTTTGAATAAGCTGATGAAACCCTTTCAAGTGACCATTTTGTTTGTCTTGGAGGGTTGAAATGATTGTTGTTATTTTAACTTTTGAACCAGTCGATGAAATCCTAGAAAGTGGTATTTCTGTTTGAAAAACAACGCTGATATTGTTTACATTCCATTCTAACTAGTTTAATTAATAACGTTTCTTTCTGTTAACTCTTGAATACTTTCATTTTTAGAAACCAGGCAGTAAAGAAGATAGTGCTCTCAACCTTCCATATGGAGAAGATGTTCCAGTTCACCAACTCTCTCCATTTCTGGGTCAGCTCAAACCTGGAGAACACATCTCAGCATTTGAAAACAATCTGTTTAGAGCTCCTATATACCATCATCAAATGCCTGAAAGTGATTTCCTTGTCATAAGAAATCCAAATGGGTAGGAAGATTTAAAGCTTTAAAGTATCAGAATTTTCAAAATGGAATGCTGTGCCAGTGTTTTTCCAAAAAAAATCTATAAAAAGGATGAACTTTACATCGTAGTGAAAAATAGTGTTTAGACTGACGTTTTTCTAAGAGCTATAGATAACTCAACATTTTTACCATTATCACTAGTACCATCTCCAGCGTTATGTTAGTTGTTATCATGACCATTGTAATCACTTGTCTATCATGTGCATTACCATCGTCACCAACATATCAACGTCAGGCAGCATCACCATTACTAACCAATCTAAATAATCACCAACCTATTATCATCATCACCATCATCAAAACCTCTTATCATTATCATCGTTGTTACCATTATTAACCTATTATTAACATAATCATCATTTCATATCTATCACCATAGTGATAACCATCACCTACAATCATCATCATCATCATCATCACCATCATTATCTACCTATCATCATTATCATCATCATCATCACCAACCGTCATCATAACCATTATCATAACCCATAATCACCATGACCTGATCATCAATGTTATCATCATCAGCCTATTCTCATCACTATAATAGTAATAGTAATAGTAATAGTAATAATAATAATAATAATAATAATAATAAATGAGTAAAATTAAGTTGAATGAATTAAAATAATAAACAAATTGAAAAAAAAAGAATTAATTAAAGTTCTTCATTAAAAAGAAAATTTATTTTCTTAAATTCATTTAGTGTGGTAGCGTTTCTTATATGAGCCAGCAGTTTTTTCCAGGGTGATGAGTAGTTCTTATTAATTCATTATAGAAGTAATAGAATGCTTTTAATTTCGTTTTGGTACCAACCACAAAGGACCAATGTTTTTTAAAACATGGAAGATAGATGCTTTGAATGGTGACAGCAGTGTGCTATTTCCCATTTGTCCTTAGATCTTCCTAGATAAAAAGTCTGTGATCATTCCCCTTGGAGGCTACATATTGCCTGCCACTGGTCAGAGGTTCACACACACTTAGCTTGACAATCCAATCCTTTGCTCTTGTTTTCGTTTTTGACATTTTATCTCTTATTCAACTGAACAATTCATTATAGGTTCTTTATTTGTAATCTTGACATCATTTACCTTTTATTCCTTATACAACCGAATAATTCATTATAGGTTCTTTATTTGTAATCTTGACATCATTTACCTTTTATCCCTTATTCAACTGAATAATTCATTATAGGTTCTTAATTTGTAATCTTGACATCATTTACCTTTTATCCCTTATTCAACTGAATTATTCATTATAGGTTCTTTATTTGTAATCTTGACATCATTTACCTTTTATCCCTTATACAACTGAATAATTCATTATAGGTTCTTTATTCGTAATCTTGACACCATCTACTTGGTTGGTCAAGAATGTCCCAAGTTTGAGGTACCGGGCCCCAACTCAAAGAAAGCCAATATCCATTCAAGAGATTTCCTTCAGGTAAGAAATAATTATTTTATATTTTAACGTGGTAATAACTAACACGAAAGTAAAAGCTGCTTCGGCTGCTATGCATACATCAAGTGAAAACATTATATCTTTAACATCTCTGTGTTTTTCTTGTAATATTTTTGTAAAAAATGTGAAATGATAAAAATAAAGTGAAAATGGAAGTATGGACTTCTCAGCCTCAACGTTTCTAACTTATTGACTACTCCATTTCCATTTACTATTTTTCCAAAGAATGTTGCTTTAGTAATCTAATTGCTGCGAATATGAATCTGAACAGACATAACTATAATGCTGCTGAAAAAAAAGCAAAACAGTTACTGTTCATTAACGGGATGCCAAAATTGTGTGCAATTTTACAATTGGTTTCTGCTCCATTAAATCCTGAACCAGTTAAAGAACAATTTAGGTGGAGCCACCCACTAAGTGAGCACAGTAACTGAACAACATTAGTAAAGTAAGGAAAACCAATAGATAATCTGTTGAAACCAGTATTTGCGACATATGCCACAAAACAACAGTGAAGCAAGTAGCATGTTATTGGGAACATCATATGATATTTAGATGTCACTAGCAGTGAACATGCAATACATACGATCAGCGGCTCAAACCCATTCCTATCGAGAGTCGATTCATACGTGTCACTAGCATTTCGGTACACACGACATTTAAGCTCAGCGGTCTAAATCCATAGTTCCCGTTAGTGTCGGCAATACACCGTTAACCCTTTCAGTCCCTGTTCAATTATTAAGTTCTCCCAACTCGAGCCCATAGACCTTATTCATAAATGGCGACCGTTTTAGCGTTCTTTTGTCTTCATTCAAATTAGCCTCACTAGCCTCGTGTTCGAGCAGAGAATTCATAAGAATATCTTACCCCAAACGAGGCTAGTAAGGCTAATATGAATGAATACAAAAGAATATTTACATGGTCGCCATTTATGAAAGTGGTCTATATTTTTCATTAAACAAGTTTGAGGGAATTTCACGTTTAATCTTCAATAGTGTACTTTGTTTGATCAATTTTCATTTTCTCACTACCAAATTTTTGTACTTGTTATGTAAGGAGAAGTTGAGTGTTAATAACTGATTGGGAGTATAAAACGGTATGATGTCAGTACTGACAAAATAGTAAATTCGCAGTACTTATTTTCAATTAAAAATTACTAGTATGTTGAATATTCACACAAATCCTTGATGCAGGTAGAAATCACCCTCCCTTTCCAAAGGTTGTTGTGAAATCTACTGGCCAAGTTTGTTGTTGTCTGATTCTTGACTACATTTAAAAAATCTTTTAATCCTTTTTTGTGCTTGATGGTTTAGTTTAAATTTGGTTACCTTTCCCCTTATCATAAACTAACAAGAATTTATCTCCAGGTGCATAAAATCGTATATATTTTCTGTTTGGAAACTACTGAAAGGATGAGAGAGGCAAAAAATAGATTTCTCCAAAATTGCCTGTGCAATAGGTTAAGCATTTGGTAGCTGTAAAAATTTCCAAATATGTCATTTATTGTTATCTTTTGAAGGTATAGTAATGAATTGTATTTGTAGGTGTTTATTTATCGCTTGTTTTGGAAAAGTCAAGACACTCCAAGGCGTATAAAGATGGAAGATATCAAGAGAGCCTTTTCTAACCATTCTGAAAGTAGCATCAGAAAACGTCTAAAGCTTTGTGCTGATTTCAAACGAACAGGCAAGTTTCAGTGTCCGGTCAGTGGTGAAAACGATTCAACTCCTTTTTTGAGGTTTATTTTGTATGTTCCTTTTGCAGATATAAACTGTAGAGTAGAAAACAATGCAAATTTTGATAACCACTCCCGATAGGGGCGTTTCAGTATGATAATCACTCCCAAAAGGGGCGTTTCAGTATGATAATCACTCCCAAAAGGGGCGTTTCAGTATAATTTTACAATCAAGTATGGGGATAGCATTTTGATACATGAGTTAATGCCCTTGATGAATAATAGTAGACATACCACAAGTGTGTGTTTTTGTAACTCTGTTGACTAAATATCAAGATACTTCCCAAGAAGACATGAAGGGCTAACCATATGCAGAGCAAACGCAGCCCTTTCCCTAAAATATTTTAAGACCCTGAGTGTTTGTCCAGTCAGGAATCAAACCTTTTCCTCTCGGATGGTTGACTGGTGTTTTATCGACCAAATTTACCAGGCAGCATTATAATACGATATAAGAATAGAATGTTGATGTTATCAAGTCATACTTTATTACAGATCAGACAGATGCAGATTGTACGGATCACAAGTTTTCATCAGGTAGATAGTTTAGATAGACCAACCAGACAGACAATTACGCAAAAACACTTCTAATCCTTAAGAGATAAGTTTGAAGTACTTGATAGAGTTAACTTGTAATATTGTAGTATTTTGTTCCAATGAAACACAACTGATTGAACTCTAACTTCTGTCATTTGTTGCGTTCTTGTAGACTTTTGAACTTAGTTCTTTGCTCTTTTGAGAAACCTTGTAGGTCAATTATTAGATTGTTCATTTGATGTTTGGAAGGTCGTGGGTTCAACTCTCTTCATGGACTCAGAATGTTTTCTGAGTATTATTAGTTAAAAAAAAAAGAGAAATTTTATTTAATTATTTTATATTATTATTTTTATTTTATCATTTTTATAGCCCAGATTATTGTGTTCATATCAGGGATTAAACAAAGACGAACCATAAACAAACCATTAGGGTACAAAGCCACATCAAGTTTGTTAAGGAAAGAAAGTGATGAAACTTGTATCCCTTGGCAAAGTTTCTGCTATAATGTTGGTGATCGAAGGAGATGTGAGACTGTTTGTAACTTGTACGTTGTAAAACGTTTTTTCACGCTGCAGAAAAAGTATGAAGCATAACAGAAAATTATCAGATAAAAATTAATATAGTTTGTGAAACACTTTCAAATTTCATTTTTTTATTGCCATACCCATCTCCCTCACGTATAGTAATGAGGTAGAAAAACAAAGATTTGAGGTTATTATGAAGTTATTATATGATATAGGCAAAAGGTTTTTAGTATTAAAGTGGCTGGTGAATATCTTTTTTTGCTCTCTGATTGGCCTTTCAAACACTAAATATCCAGCATTACTCAACACGGTCGATCATCCATGAAAAATTGATTTTCTGTTTTGAGTTTTGGAAAAAAATAACTAAAACAAATGAAAAAAGCAAAAAATTCAATGTTTCAGAGTTTGGTATTAAGTTTTTACACATTATTATTTTATTTCATTATTGATGGCAAGTTTAGTGGTGGTGTGTAAAATAGATTGTGAAATGAATAAACTGTTGTCTATTCCACCATCTTGCAAAAAAAACAACTGAATAAGTGGTTGTAAATATGTTGTTGCATTACGCCATACTGGGTTAGTCAGATCAGCATAGTCAGATCAGCATGTCTTTAGTAAGATTAGTACATTTTCTCATAGTCACTTAAATTTGACATTCCGTATTATTAGGATCTATTTTCTTACACAACTGAAAAGAGCCAATGTCTCACAGGGCGACTTATGGCACTTTTATAATATGTGCATACGTACCGTTATTGAGTATCCTGCACCTGTTTTTTTATTTTGCATTACCATTGTACTTAGTTAATGAGTTAGAACGCCCACAGAAGCGTGCTATGCGCATTATTTGCCCTAATGTAGAGTATAGATATGCACTTTCAACTCTTGGGTTAACTACTAATAATTACCATCACGATAATAGTTGCCCTAATGTAGAGTATAGATATCCACTTTTAATTCTTGGGTTGACTACTATCAATGACCATCACGATAATACTTGCACGCACACATTTAACAGAATTGTAAATGATAAAGAGCATAAGTTAAAACATTTGCCAAAGTCTTTTGAATGCAATAACTTCAATCTTAGACACGCCCCTGAGTTTGCAATTCATCGTTATCGAAGAAATAGATTCAGAGATAGTTTTATTTATTTAATCAGCCATCCAAGCAAACATTTAACTATGATTTTTAACATCCATGTACGTCTCCTGTTTTAATCTTATTATATTTAAACACTTTTTACAAATTTTATTAATAGTTAATTATATTTCTATCTATCTATCTATCTATCTATCTATCTATCTATCTATCTATCTATCTATCTATCTATCTATCTATCTATCTATCTTATTATTAATTCATCTACCCAAAAGGTGTGGACTGTAATTGGTGGGTATTGAAGAGTGACTTCCGGTTACCGACTGAGGAGGAGATGCGAGCCATGGTGTCACCAGAGCAATGCTGTGCCTACTATAGTATGTTGGCTGCTGAACAAAGGTTAAAAGTAGGTGCTATTCCAGATTTATCTATCAGGTCATGTTCTAATTCTTTCCAATTCCAATTTCTAATTCCAGTTTCCAATTCCAGTTTGTAATTCCAGTTTTATTAGCAACTTTAACATTAAAAAACACACACTATCAGTATCTGCAATAGCTAAGCTGGTCTAGGTAGATAGTGTGAGGACGCTATTGATATTATATTTACACTAAAAGTAATAGCAACAACTAACAAATTACTTAAACGGCAGGGACCTCAAAAGCCATGAAAGTCCATAAATTTCAGTTTCCATTATTTGAGGCCTCAAAAGACCATAAATTTTACTAAAAAACAGTCGAGGTGCTTAAAAAGTGCTTAATTTTTTTTCTTTGTAATCGAAGCTGCCATTTTGTTTAAATCACGAGTCATGTACTTAGTTTACAAATAAACTGTAAAAGTGCACAGTAATAATTTAGTCTGCTTACGTAAAGCCAAATCATACCTTTGTTGTTCTATAGACTTTACTGTCAGGTCCATGAATAACAGCAACTAAAACGTACTTATAACTATATAACTGTGTCAAGGAAAATCAATATTGTAAAAAGTCTAGTTTTTGGTCAGTTTTGGCGGTTGATGTCCCATGGCTTAGGTCCTCAAAAACCAATAACCTTACCTTAAAAAGTCTTTAAAAAGTCATTAAATTTTGCTTTGAGAACAGCGGACGAACTCTGTAAACGGACAGCAATACAGGTGCGAATGGGTGAACAAGGGTTTTTTTTGAAAAGAAAAGAAAAGAAAATCTTGTAATTACTATACTATTTAATTTCTCCCTGTCAGCATAAGTATCCTGATCCTTGAAATATATTATGAAATTTATTATTCAATAGTAATTATAATATATTATTTATTATAATACAGTCTTCTCATCAGGTCACAGCGCCTGTGGCTCCTTGCTTTTATGTACGTTTTGAGCACCGCTCTGCACTTAGTTCAAGTATGACTAATTAGTTAAATGTAAAATTTTATCCAGAAAATTTGAGAAACGGTCTTGAGCTCAATACATGCTAAACTCGTATCTATTTTGCAAACGTCAACCATCTTGCATTTTATGCCCAATCTTTTGCAAGATAAATGTAAAAATCATGAATATTCATAATATCATTAATGGATATTATTGAGCCCTGCATTGGTGAAGAATTCAAGGAGATCCTAATATTTTGTAATAAGAATATACATATCTGTAGTATAGTTTATTTTCCTAAGAAATGGACAGGGCAGAATTTCTGTTGCATTTCTTCAAACAAGAAGAAAAAGTGATCTCTTATTTCTCCTTGGTAATGGAATGACCTTTCAAACATCTTGTCTGACATAGGGGCAGTTAACGTGTTACTGAAATCTTTTGATTTTAACATAACATAATAATAAGCTTTATTGACATGACTTTTCAGTATTGTCAAAGCATTTTAAAACAAAAAATTTAAAAAATATGATGCAATTTACTCTAACAACAGTAGTAGACTTAAAATCGTCTAATATACAAGCATTATATAACAAGAGTTGATCTTATTCTGATGCAAGAATATATAAACAAAGCAATGTCTTGGTAACATTTTTAAGAGTCTGGATTTAAAATGGTAAAAGTTTGAATTTCTTGAGAAAGGGATGAAAGAACTTTTGTTCCCGTGAAAGGCTTTTCCAAAGTGAGTTCATTCCATTTTTCAGTCTGAAGGAAAATGTTTTTCGGATATTAAAGTTCGTTCTGATGTCATGTGTGCTGAAAACAACTCAGCTGTGCTTTTTTGCTAGTTGCCAAACAAATATTCTGCATTAGCTTATTTAATTGTAAAATTTTCTAAACACGGATTTAATCTGTTCATTTCTGACCTGCAAATGCACTACGAACTAGTTTTCAAAACTATTGCAGAAATATTTGCCTTTGTTGTTGTGCACGTTTGTTATCAGGAAAGTGACATGTGTTGTCTTTTCCTGTGGACAGGATGCTGGTTATGGCGAGAAATCTTTCTTTTCCCCTGAGGATGACAATGACGATAATGAAAACAAAGTGGATGACGAGGTATGAGACTTTTAATCAAACATTAATCTACCTTTTCATCAGATGTTTAACCCTCTCAGTTCCAGTCTTATTGTTAAATAGACCAAGTCCGATATGTTTTGCCGTTAGAGACTGGTAGTGAATTTGAACGCGAAAATGAGGCTTAGGGGAATAGTGCGTGGAATAATATTTGCATGCAAATGTAAACAAATCTGTAGTAATCAGCCTACAACCTATTCCCCTAAGCCTTGCTTTCACGTCCAAATTCGCTACCAGTCTCTAGCGGCAAAACATGTTGGAATCGGTCTATTCTCCCAACATGAGCTCATATTTTCCACTGAACAAGTTTGAGAGAATTTTGTTGTAAATCTTCCTTGACATGGTTTGTTTAATCAACTGTCATTTTCTCATTGTCAAATGTCCTATTTTGTACTTGTTTTATGAGAAGTGAACCTCATTGCTAGCAACCATGGACAGCTGTTTTATGGCTCATGAGAATGGCATAACTAATAAAAGGCTCAGGTTCCTATAGAACATAAGAATTAATGAAGATTGCTAGTAGCCATGGACAGCGGTTTTAGGGATCATGAGCATGGCATAGCTAATAAACAGGCTCAGACTCCTATAGAAGATAAGAATTAATGAAGATTGCTAGCAGCCATGGACAGCTGTTTCAGCCTTTTTGGGGTTCATCAGCATGGCATAGCTAATAAACAGGCTCAGGTTCATAAGCGAACATAATTAATGATATTGATGATAACAAACTTTTATAGGTTCCCCTATAAGGCTATTTTGAACCAATTAACAATAAAAATGATTTAATTATCTATCTAATCTAATACAATGTTTCTAAATAATACTAACTCAACCTTAAGGGACCTTTTGAAGCTTGCAAGCGTCTTAAAGTTTGGCTTTAGGACTAAGTGAATTATAGTGTTTCATAGCATGATAAAAGAAAGATTGTTAGACAGTGACAGTTCGGCGGCTTGGGAGATTTAAGCCATTGTTTGAACGTGTTCTGTAGGTATGAACATCAGAGCGGTTCGACCATTTCTCAGTCTCAGTCAAATGGGTTGTTACAGGGTAGTTTAGACATTTAAAAACCATTGTAGCGTCTCATAATCCTAGTTGTTTCTCCTCTGGAAGCCAGTTTAGATTAACCCTTTCAGTCCCAGATGAATTATTAAACTCTCCCGACTTGAGCCCATACTTCTCATTAAGCAAGTCAGAAAGAATTTTACCTTAAATCATTAGTACTTTGGCTTGTTTGATCAATTCTTATTTTCTCATTACCAAATGTCTTATTTTGTATCTGTTATGTAAGGAGAAGTTGACTGTTGATAACTGATTGGGAGTGAAAGGGTTAACACATATCCTCATTACCAAAAGCCTTATTTTATATCTGTTATGTAAGGAGAAGTTGACTGTTGATAACTGATTGGGAGTGAAAGGGTTAACACATATTCTCATTACCAAAAGTCTTATTTTGTATCTGTTATGTAAGGAGAAGTTGAGTGTTGATAACTGATTGGGAGTGAAAGGGTTAACACATATTCTCATTACCAAATAT
>JAOBRB020000126.1:0-16758 GCA_027575285.2 Zoanthus pulchellus | reverse complement strand
CGAAAAAAAATACATGCTCAGTTCTTGTGACCACCCCCCCTCCCACCAAATCTAATGGTTCGCCCCTTAGCGTTGTAATTAGTTTCCCCCCAAGGGTGCTCAAATTGACACGCATTGGTTTGCACGTACAGGTTACTGTTGCTGAGCAATAATGATATTAACAGCTGTGCAAGAAAAAATGAAGTATTTGCATTCATTTTTCACTCAAATATAATCCCTACAGGTCTTTCTGTCAGTGACAGAAACATTCTTTCGAGCAAGACTCTCAAATTTAAAAAAATTTGCTTGGTGCCATGAATTTTAAATGCATAATAACACTCCACTGCCAATTTTAAAATTATATCCTGCATTGAAGACAGCGCTGCATATCACCGCAATTATAATAAACGCCCACAAATGCAACACTAACTATCATGATCAGTGTAATGAAATTACCCACAAATATTAATAACAATCACCAATGGACAAAAATATTAACTACAAATGTAATATAATGTTTTATTACATAGATACGAGTGGTTTACTGAAAAATACGCTAATCGTAGATTTCATCTGAAACTACATCCGGGATACGAGTGACATATTTTCCATAACCTCACTAGTGAAGATATCGTTGAAATCATCCCTTTTTTGTTTTTCCCGTCTTTTTAGTTCAGTTTTTTTCTATTTTCAAAACACTCCTATCTATGTATAAAAAAGAAAATTCACGTTGGCTTGAACATATGACTGAGTTTACCCTCTCGTGGAAAAAGGGCTGTCTCTTTCTTTTCCTCATAAAAGAAACAGAATTGATTAATTTAGTAACTACTTGTTCAGAGAGGAAACTGATACAAACTGTAATGGTTTCAGTCAAATTGAAATTCTTAGTCGCGCTGATGACTTGAAATTCTTTTCTCTCCTTCCTCGCCCACAATACAATCAGTCAGCAGCTTCTAACCAATGTTTGTTTGCAGCTGAAACTGATTATGAGGAAAAGAAAGAGACTGCTCGCAGTCTACGAACTTTTAGAATGCACGAGCAAATACACCACGTTTTTGCTTGACCGCTGACAGCTGTACATCACGGTACAACGCATGCGTAGATATCCAGGTTACAGTTAGCCGAGTTTATTTCAATCGTGTTTTTGTTTGCTTTCTCCAAAACTATTCACAAATTTTCAGGTTAACTACTGACAATTTAACATTGCTGATGCTGATGCGGAATCGATATCAGCTACACCGTTTGAGGGGCATGCATGTTTCTCAGTTTGTCTTATAATTCCTATTGGGCGCTGACACATGATGCAACATTTCATGCGGCAACAGGGTTGTTGCACTGTGGGTCCACCGAGGAATTTTGTTGCATTAAAAATTGCACGAAATAAACTGAAGTTGAATCGCGCTCTACTCAGGCAGCAATGCGCGCAAGTTTTATTTTGTAAAGAACTTCTTGTTGGACCCCGTTTTGATTGTTAAAATGTTGCATGGATAAGCACGCTGCGCTATTATGAGAAATGTTGCGTGATTTTGTCGCACCGTGTATCCACCTCCAAAAATATTTGTTGCGTGCAATGTTGCATGAAATGTTGTATCGTGTGTAGGCGCCTTCTGACATGCAATCATGCGTGACTGTAATATTAAAGTAGCATGCAAGGTTTCATAAAATTACTTGTGTGACCTCGTCAAAAAAATTCCCTAGACGGTTTAAGCAAAAAGGACGAAACCATTGATTCATTTTGCTGATGCTGATGCGGAATCTAAACCAGCTACACCGTTTGAGGGGCATGTTTCTCAGTCTGTCTTATAATTCCTATTTTTCTTAATCTCTTTTGGTGACTTCGACCTCAAATTTAAATTGCTCTTAATTCTATTCTTAATTCTAGCAGCTCAAATTGAATAAAAAACAATACAGAAAACATTCAAGGATTGTAAAACGATAGGCCTATAGCATAACGATAGCATTTTATATTAAATACTGTAACTTCTTTTGAAGTCTATTTAACATTTTCATAGATGTTTTGAACCGTCAGCCTGAGATTGCTCTTTATTGATCTTAAATTTTGGCCAGTTTGAGTTACGTTTCTCTTATAAAGTTGTTCGGATACTGGAGTGTAGAACGTCAAGAACAGTCCCGTAGTCAGGATACTTCGAGGATGGGGGGGTTCTGGGCGTGGGGTCCAGGGGCCCGCCTAAGGGCCCCGGTGGGGTTAAGGGGCGGAGCGTCAAATCGCCTAGACATCAAGCCTTACAATTAATATTCATTTCTCATGAGGCTACAGTGAGTACAGACAAATAAAATAATAATAATAACGCATTGCTTAATATTATCATTGATTTGTACGAGACACCAGACGTGCTGGTGCATTAATCAAATCATCACACCAGCGATAAAAGATGTTTTAAAATCAGTTAAATAAAACTTAACCTTTAACAAACTATCTTTACAATGAGAGATCGCAAGTGATAGACTGATACTGATAGTGTGCGTGTTTTATTTAAACTTATTGAGTTATTCATATGACTATCAGTGTAAATATTTATTTCATTCTTAAATTATGTTGTTCTGTAGTTTCAAAGTACTATAAATTATAGTTGATAACCTTCAGCCACGGCGTCTTTTTTTACAGGTACATTCGAACCGAATGCAAATATTCGCACATGAAGAATGGTATATTAGAAACAAGGCAAAGATCTTTCAGGTCTCAATATACCAGTATGAGTATGGCTATATACAAAATATAGAGAACTAAAAAATCTAGAATTAAAAATTCTATAGCTATATATCGTACTCTAATAAAAAATAGATAGTTGCACATTTAAATTTATTTATGATTCTCATTTGAATACTATTTTATATTTGCTTTCAGCCTTTCTTTTAATAGTTTCACTCCGTATTGATCCAGCTGTTTATAACTGTACAGCATCAACTTGATGCCATATACTAGTTTCTGGACCTATACAATGAAAAGTTTAGATAATTAATTAGAGATGTTACTAATTTTCTTAACCGTTAACGTAGATAATAAATTTGCTAACCTACGAATTCTTTACTGACTTCTTGTTTCGCCAACATTTTACCGAGTTCGGAAATATTTCTAAGCTACAAAGTTACTAGTAGTGAGCGCTCGGTACTGTTTGTTATTTTTAAAAAACTTGAATGAGAACCAGTTATCTTATGAACACCAATGTTAACTCAATGCCGAACTTGTAAATTGTACATATTCTTATACCTCAATTGTCAACGGACTTTGCGCAACGTTGTTGTAGCTCCCTGGAAGGATGAAAACAACAATGTTCTCGTGATTTGCCGTAATGGCCAGACTAAAGGATCATCAATTTTCCTTTGCCTCGGGGAATATGTTCCCAAATTGAGATGTTTTTCGGTTTCCTGTTTGTAAAAAAAGCATTATTTTGAATTTTGAAAACTATAAAAGGCTTTATTCGCTATTAAAATAATAACACTTGTGCAGATGCACAAATGTCGGTAAGTTGAATTGCTAAAAAATTCTTGTTGCCTTTCAGTTTCCTGAAATTCAATAATTCCTATTGTTTAACATTAAAAACAGCAATTTTATTTTGCATCGTTGGATATTATTGTCCTCTAAATTGTCCTTTTATCCAAGGTCAAGGAATTTTAGGGTGTTTATTCAAAAATATATAAATTTAATTTAGACAAATTACTTTAGTTTGATTTGATACCCGCAGCCGCCGGATCTGTTGATTATTAATAATAAAAATTATTTTTAAATAGTTTAAAGTCACATCAAAAAATTATAAGTTGGAGATAAACACGACGTGAAAAAATAATAAACGTCGGACATAGTTAACCATAGCGGTTTAATAAACAATGTGTAATGTTTCAGCTGTCCTGTATCTTTGGGAATCTTTTACGATAGCTCCCCTTTCGCTAAAAATTAGCATTTCAAACAATTAATTACAATTGATGAAAACTGTTTTAGTTATTCATAGCCGCTAGGGCTCATCTCAACAAACTTGGGTTATCTATTTGACGCAATTTACCGCGCTAACAGTTCGATATAAGTCAAGGGCAAGCAACTAAGATCTCTGAGTGTAGTTGTATTGTATTTGCACTCTAAAATCCCCAATTAAAAAAAATATCTGATGATATTTATTAGCTATAGGTTCAACAAAATTTACTTGTTTTAAGAACGCGAAAAGTGACTTGAAAGACATTTTCCTATTACTAGTTCTACAGTAAAGTTCAATACATATTTCTTTTAAATAAGTGTATTTTGCAAAGCGTGAGTTTGGTGAGAAATTGACTCAGAAAGTGGTGAAGTTTAACAAAGTTTTTTATTGTGTCTATGGAATAAATGTTTTGAATATATGCAAGAATAACCGGTGTCTCTCAGCTACGGCGGTGACATCAAACGGCTATATGACTCACCGACATTTAATTCATATATTCGTTTGTAAGTTGAAAATAATAACAAAAAATTCAGGCTGTTGTATTTAAACACTTCTGAGATTGTGGCTCCGACGTTGAGCAAGGTCTACATTCATTTCAGGTAGGTATTTTCAAAACTGTCATCCTAAATAATCGTTGTTGACAAAATTAATTAACAATTTTAAGCTCAAATTACAAGACTAATATTGACCTTTGTACAGCTAAAATGAAAAATGTCCAAAGTTTCATTATAGCTTTCAAGTACCACGTGAAACAAGATTGATCATTTTTTACGGGAGAAGTGAAAGAGGTTGTATATAACTCTTTACCTAATTATAAAACAGTTCCTTCAAATTTTGACACATATACACAAGTACTGTAAACTTTAGAAATATCTTAATATGGCTCCATATTACAATGAATATTCGTACATTTATTAATTTAAATGTGTACTTATATATTCTATATATATATATTTTTAAAAACATGTCAAGTTATGAGCTTTGCATAAGGCAAGGTACACCATGCACTACGTTGAATGATTGATAAAACTTAGGAAATTTAGACAAAGGCCACACGTTGACAGTCAGTATACCCCCATTTCAACATATTTCTGTATTGCAAGAATTGAAAAAAATTCATTGGGACAAGCCGCCAAAACTAAGCACCGTTCTAAACATTTTAATTTATCGGTTTTAGATACAACTTTACAAGTTCCTGAGCCATTCAATTAGTACTTGCATGCACAGTTATTGCTAGACAGTTTTATTGTTTTCATAATACAAATTGATGTAGGCAAGAGTTGAACAAATTAAAAACGTCAGTCGTCAACTCTAACAAAACCCGTAGACTCACAACTTCAGTCCAACTAAAATCCCTATAATGCCTAGACTTGTGTAACGTTTTATAATTATAACTTGGACTGAGCAAGTACTTATAGTGTAACACAAAATATTGCATTTCAGCACTTTCAATATCTCTCTTTCTCGCGTTGAATATTTCTCTTTCTCGCAAACAAAGAAATTATAGCTACGAAACAAAAAAGATTGCTAATTGTTAAACTAAGATATCTTGAAGTCTTTAGTAACTCTTTCAAAAAAGACATTAGCAATTTTTATTTCGTTTGCATTGCCGATAACAATATTGTCTTTGCTTTTAAATACCAACCATTTTGCTCCACGTACTGTACAAATTACATTATATTTTCCGCCTTAAAAAGCTAAAAAGTCAAGACTGATCTTTAGTGCATTTAGACAATTGCTATTGTTGAAATCAACAAAGCCTCAGTTTAGCTATGGGTTGATAGCATGACATCATGCATGCAGATCAATTCTTTTTAAAACTTTGGAAGCACTTTTCAAGCCAAATCCGTGTTTATTCTTTTAAAATTGTTTAGTTACAAACTCACTCAGCAGAACTAGCCCAATATCCTTGATTTCATCAGTTGTATCTAATAGAATGTAATTGAGAAATTGTATCACTATCAAAGTTATATATTGTCATTATATAATACTAATATAGTCTCGCGTTGTGTCGGACATTAGATATGAATATTATTAGAAAATAATTAATTTGGATATATAGTACGGACGTTTTGATTCGTGGGTCTTCTGGTTTCGAAATGTTGTGAAGCAATAGAATGACGTGAGCTATATTGATAGCAGTCTCCATGTTGTGAAAAAAATTCATTGCTCTTTGTTAAGACTGAAAATAAAAAGTTTTTTTAAAAAAGAAATCATGCATGCTCTCCAAGCACGTGTCGACTTCATAGCCTAATGAACACCTCGAAATTGTTGGCCAATCTCGAACACGGCAAACTTTGACTGTCGTCGCAGATTTTCACAGTTCTGCTTTCAATTTTCCCAAAAGCTCGTTGCGCGTTTCACCGGGATGTGAAAGCACTGATACAGAATATGTATTTTTACTTAACAAGGGACTTTTATCTAAAGCAAAGAAACAACAAACTGCTTTAATTTTCGCATACACTTTTTTTTTTTATTAAGAACCAGTAAGATTTTGTCCAGGCTCAATGTTCGTATTTTTTTCAACAATTTGAGGCTCAAAATAGGGATACGGCATATTTGATTAAAAATTATTAGTAGGGATACGGGATACTTCGAAATACATGTAAAATTTTGTGTATATTACAGCAGATGACACTACATGTAATTCTTACATTTGGAGTATACTTGTATTAAGTAATGAAATATCTTTAATGTGTGATGCTCTGTGTGATGGCTGCTTGCCACGCTCAGTTTGTTATTTTTTCTTATTTTTTAATTATTTTAAAATTTTCATTTCAGGCTTGAATTGTTCTTAATTTTTTCTTATTTTTCGGGCGATTTGAGCCTCACATTTCTTATCAAGTTTGTTCTTAATAAAAGAAGTGTAAAACATTTATCCATATAATACATTAGCTTCATTCAATTTGTTTTAATAATTGAGCCGAATTTATAATAACGCGGAATATTGTACATATTCCATTCGTATCAGTGTCCCATTCTACAATTAGTAGTTATACTTGATGTAAAATATTTTCTTTGGTTTAGTGTTATCACCATGTTCTCTGTCTATGACATCTTTGTAACGAAGTAATCCATTAATTTCAAAATTTCAAGTGCATTTTGTGTTTGCTTCGATTGTTTTTTTAAAACATGCAGTCAATGTTCAAAATATCTTTAAACATTAAACAACATTCTTTTTCGTTTTGAGAATGACATATTTCAGCCTTATGTTCTTATAAAAAGTTTCTTATGAATAAAAAGAATATATAAGAAATTCTCAGAGAATCCATCCGATAACATTCCAAAGGCAAAGGCATTACTCAATTTGCATCATATTTTGACGTCTTTGTACTTTAAGCCTTTAGTTTAGCTAACAACATTTCAACGGCAGTATAACAAAAGAATTTTCAGCGATTCTTTTTTAATATTTGAATTAATAGTAGTTTTCGAGCCGGTCAGGAGACATTTGGAGTTTCAAGTCACGCTATATATATATACATCTCCCATCTCCGTCGCATCACGTATACGAATTATGTCAAGAAACTCACTTTAAAAAAGAAAAACAAACACAATTTAGGTAAGATGTATGATACTATAATATGTTGAATCCGTGCATGGTCAATATTTACCTGATAAGACAGTTTCACTTACAAGTAATAAGCACTTTTATACACTATTTGTTATCACTAAGACGTCACTGTTAGCAGCGATTATATTATTCTGTAGGTTTTAATGACACATTGTAAAAACTTTGAAAACATATATACATAATTATAAACTCAGTCTGAGTTAGAAAACTAACAATTATGACGATGTCAACTTAATCGCTAGGGTCTCAGTGAATTTATTGATGAAGTAGTTTCCTGAAGCTTGAGATGACTTACTAACAACAGGCATTCAGTCTATATACCAGTTCTTCAAGAATGAGGGGTTACCTTTATCAGTATCGTCATCTTGTCATAATTTTGTTTTCTTTTTTGATCAAAAGCTGTAATGGATAGCAGCAATATTCGATCGTTTACATCTTTAAGAGAAACAAAATGAATGAATTGAAAGTGTTTTATAAGGTTTCATCAACATGCTAAAAATTTAGCCGCATAATTGGCTGCCGGTTTTTATGCTAGGGACGTTAAACACAAAGTTTTCCACAATAACAACGGAAAAGTGCATGAGGAGAGAGGCATTTATATTAATGTCTGACAACTTTAACATGGTCTAATTAACGGCTACTGTAAACCGTTTGTCCGTTCAGACTACTTTAAACCTCCATAGCATAAAAATAGCCACAGAGTATATCAGTTCTCAGTTGTTTCGTTTCAATTTTCAAAGTTGAAATATGGAATAAAATAGTAATTGTTTGTTTGTGTTTAATAAGAATGAACCAGGAAAAGGAATGGCAGTTTAGTAATTTCAACATTTCAAAACTTTAATAGTTTTAAACTGCTATGAGGACTTACAAAAACTTACATTGAAACAGTCAAAATGTCGCTAACATTACTAGGAAAAAAAGTTAATGAAAAAAACCACGCTCAATTTGAATTATATTTAGTTTGCCTCAAGTTAAAATCATTTGAATATGTAGGTTTCGTTCGGTGTCGTATAGCATGCAGTTTCGCAGAAAATAACGAGATACGCGTATATGATTTCATTTATGTTCTCTCGAAACCAAATGCAAGGATACATACGTTAAAAGTTAGAACAAAGGATATAAAAAAGACAGAAACAAACGAAACGAGAATACAAACTTGCCGAAGCAGAAACAATTGTTCTTCTTGTCACAATATTTTCCTCTTGTTGTTGTTTTTTTCTACCAGGTTACTAAATTGTGAGACAGGAAATAATTACCCAGAGTTGAATAATCCAATAACTTTCAAGTTTTAACCAAATTTAATTTTTAAAAGGTAAGTGATGTTTGATTGCATTATGAACAAACATTTTTAAAAAGTTATATTTCCGGGGAACAGAGGTATTTATTATTGGGGTAAATGCTGAAATATAGTTATTATCAGGAAAAAGTCATATGAAATCTCTTAGACGCTAATTTAACAATGATCACGTTTATATATCGACAAAATAGTAATTTACAGAGCATCTGCGAGAGTGCTTCTATTTTGTGATTTTGACGTCGAGTGGTAGCGAAATATTAACAAGTTTTTCAAGAAAAGTGATTTGTAGTAGAAAAAGATGATAAATGGAGGAAATACAATGATTTGGAAACGTCGACTCCAAACTGTACAGTTGATAGAGGTCATACACTGATAGATCTGACGATAATCTTTTAAATAAATATTCTTTTTCTGTTTTGTATAGTTTGAAAATCAAAAGTGTAAAAGAACTTTTGGAACGGTTTATTGATGTACTATACCAAATTTAAGGAAACATATTCTAAAATCGGAGCACGGTCACTTTCAATACATTGGCATACACATATATCATTGTAACAAAATAATATAAGATTTGCATGAGCTCGACAGTCAATGCGTCTAGTCAACAAGTAAAATATCTTGATGGAATAATGCATAGCAAACTGCTTATATAATTGTTTTTGGTGGTTTTATAATAATAATGAGTCAAGCATGGTAACGGAACATTCATTCATGGCTTAATTACATGCACTCTTTTTGATGGCCGCAGGCCAGCATCCTAATTTTCCTGTTGTGCGCATGTTCGTTCAGTTCGGGTTAAATGCGGCGTGTTCTACGTATATAATGTTCGGAGCCAATCATAGGTCGACTTTTTTTTCTTTTCCGCTGGGGCTTGGCTCCTTTAAATTGTAAAATTATAAGCAATTTACAGGAAAGAAAAATTTTACCTCAGGGAAATGTGTTTTTATTTTTAAAAAAATTTCATTGGTTTCGCTGAGGCAAGTTTTTACTAAGCTTATAACACAATGACAGTCAGTGTAAATTTTGCAAATAAGTCTAGAAAAAAGCAGTGGACAAACTTGTGGAATACCAAAATGCTTGACTTAGTCCTGTTAGAAATCAGATGCGATGTATTAATCTGCGATTTATAAATCCAACATTTCTGACAGTTAACGTTTATGGTTTATGTACAAATATTGCAAATCCAGGTTTTAATTGTGATGAACAAACATTTTTATTAGAGGCATTAAACCGAAAAACTAAGCCACCAGGGCACAATAACTATCTTGCTCGCAGCAACTAGCCATGATATTCATAATCATATTTTTTGGCCGATTTTAGCCTGAAAAATATTCTTACTAATATTCTCAGTTTCGGGAATATCGGTGACATGGAATTTCCGCTTTTCGAGTTAAACTGATCATTACTGTGACATCGAAAAGCTTCAAAAGTATAATTGATCAGTTATTTGGCATTATTAGAGTGCATAAATTGCAATATATGTAATTAGTAGTGTATTTTTTCGACTCTTACAAAATCTGAGGCTTTGCATTATTGCCAAAGATGCAGCCAAGCCAAGAGGAGAGGCTGACCGAGGCGGCAGAATCATAATGTCACGTGTATAGCAGAAAAAATCTCAACTTCTTTGTAAGGAATTTTTTTACCGTATATGGTTGTAAAACCCCATATTGGGGCAGTGACGTCACGTTGCTTATTCCTCGTGTTTGGTACGGTCCGAATGTCGCATTGTTTATTCCTCGTGCTTCTTACATGTCTGAGAGTTGCCAGACTTGCTCAATGCGCTTGGTTTGAGCAGTTGCGTGCTATAATTCTCTCCTCGTCGTTCTAGCTGTCGTGTGCAACTTAAAAAATGCTTCAAATTTGGCTAATTTTAATTTAGCACCGATATTTTTATAATAAATGTCAATATTCTTACAAAATGAGTGTATACAATGATATAACAAATATAGCTACACCTGTATCCGGCCTCTTTCACTACGTCAACAATAAACTTCCCATACATATTTAAGGCTGTTAACATCATGAACAAAATTTTAAGTTCATTCATAAAGATTTTAATTATAGCAAAACGTTTTCTTTTCCAGCCGGCAAAGTAAAAATATCTAGTTGTGGCGGTTGTTATATATAAGTGGCTTGTGCAACAGCGATATGAAATATTGCTTGGTTAGCCCAGTTGGTGCTTGGGTTCGATTCCCAGCCGGACCAACACTCAGGGTCTTAAAATATTTGAGGAGAATGTGCTGCCTTTGCTCTAACTTCTGCAAAACGGATTAGACTTTCACATCTTCTCGGATAGGGACATTAAACAGTAGGCCCTCGGGGATTATAAATATCTGTGTTTGTGACGTAATGTGAAAGGTCTCCGTCCACCTTAGAGTGGTAAAGATGGTGTCTCCAATTAGTAGGCCTTTGGCCAGCTAGAAAGACGACACCTAAATAAAGTCTTTATTATTATTATTATTATTATTATTATTATTATTATTATTATTATTATTATTATTATTATTGTTATTATTATTATTATTGATAAGTTAAAAAATGACAAGTAAAAAAAGAGTTACAAAAGTGAAGATGTAGCTGATGCATGGATTAAACCATAGTGATACATTATATCAGACAATTAGTGTTCTGTGGTGGTGCGCTCGAAAGTTTTAACATTAACAGCTAGCAAAGGACATCGTCGCGCCGACGAGCTGTAAACAGGCAGCTGTCAGTGCACGTGCGCTAATTCTGATTGCTGGTACTCGAAATCTCATACACAGAAAAGTGTCATTCATTTTAGGGCTGCTTATATCCGGGCAAACACATTGTACACAGTGTATGATTTTAAGATGTGTATAGATATATTTCTTGAGTCAAACTCAGAACAAGATCAATTGTTGAATCACGCTTTGCTCTCGATATTCATGCGCTTTGCCGGTTTCCTTGTTTCTCGAAACCTCCTATTTCGTCAAAGAGGTCACTTTGTTTGGCTTTTGCTCAAAATATTCGATCAATCTGTTTTATGAAATGTTTGCCGCTTGGTGATATAGAATTGATTCGTGTTTAGTTTAAAGTTTTTGCACTTTTTGTAAAGACTTACGATTAGTCGACAAGAAAGTGAAAACCTTTTGCAGGTGGAAGACTTCTGACTCGATGGTTTATGGTGTTTATTGTTGGTTGCTCGGCAGGGCCTCAAACTTGTAATTTTCACTCTCAGGCAGCGTGCGGGATGTATAAGGATTTAACTTTGAAACGCATTTAAAACTCAAGGAGGAAATATCTTGGGCATTTTAGAATACGGAAAATAAAAGGTATGGAAGAATGTTTCAAAACTTTTATTTTTAACTTGCAAAACAAAATACTAGAGCCGGCTGGTCTTACAGTTGATTGCTTAAAAATTTTACGAGCATGAAGTCAAAGCCCAGGTTGTTTCGATCGAAAGTTATTCTCAAATTTATTTCGCAAAACTTTGTTTTGGTTGTTTACATGCATGCAACACATAGATATAGATATCAATGCACAATTTCAAACAAAAGCTAAAATATAACATACACATACATATCACATACTAGTACGATAAATGAAATACACCACTGTCTGGTATATAATTTAATAATGTAACAGATTCGCATCAGCTCGCAGCACTTCACTTTCTATTTGAAAGTTATAGTTCATACAAATATATTTATTTGTTGAATTTGTTTAAAAATGTTCCAACTCTGCGAGTAAGTCATTTCCCGTCTACAAATGAAATCTCTTTTTGCCCGAGATCTCTTAACGGAGAAAGAGGCGATACGGTGAAATCTGTTATCTGTCTGGTCTGTAAGTCTCAACGTTTATTTCTTTTTTCATATATTTATGCCCTTAAGTACTGGTATGAACAAGTTGACTTTAAGATTAGAGCTGGTGAGATATCCAGAGATGTATATGTAGGCCCGTCGGAACGAATTTGATATTCATGCCGGGAGGGCTGCGTGTATAGCGTCCGAAAGCACCGAAAGAAGGGGTCCGTCAGCTCAGACAGTGTTAATTGCGAAAATGTTCTAACGCAAATTATTGGGAAGGGGGGGAGGGGGGATGCAGCCCCCATAGTCCGGCCCCCGCTTCCAACCGGCCTGATATGTTAGTATCCCCTACAATTGAGTGGAATATTATACAATGAGAATAGAGATGGCTAGTAATCTCAGTAACGTTCCTACTGCTAAAATTTGAATTTAGAATTGTTTAAATTCATTTTATAATTTACTTTAAAAGATGTCATAATAAAACAGATTTAAATATCTGATATTAGCTAACAAACGCTCTGCAAGCAAATCATTGAATCTTTCTTTGCAAGGAACACAGACGATGTTTAAAAATTCGAACAATTTATGTGATAATATAGTTTCCATTATACAAGTGCATGTAATGCCATGCTAAAACCAATTTCAAAATTTGTCGTATTCTTTTATCTTGACCACTCGGATATATCTTTGAATTTGCTTCAACTGATCATGAACTGAAATGCGGTCCCTTAGCAGAGTCCAGAAATATCAATAGTTCCGCTCAACCCAAGGTTCAGACTAGACGCGTACACACGCGTTTACTCGGGCTACCAATGTTTGGATTCACGGTAATTTATAGTCTGAAGTTTATTTATGTTACGTTTTATGCTTGTATCACAAAATTAATGTTTTCCGCTCTGCTGAAGACCTCAGAAACGGAACATTACTAACTGGACAACACACAATAAAAACAAATCACAACCAATCAGCAACACAATCGTGCTATGGCGCACCGCTGACCGACTTGCAGGCTTACACGTTTGTCCATACGTCGATAGAATGATAGATAGAAAACGCATTTTTAGACTCGGCCTACCACAGGTAGCCCGAGTAATAAGGTTGGACACATTCTAATCAGTGATACGGTTTCCCATGTGAGTCCCCTAGATAGCTCAATTAATCTGAGCATCTGACCGCTAATTAGGATGTTGTGGGTCCAATTCTAGTCCGTGATACGGTTCCCCATGTGAGTCTCTATAGCTCATTTGGTAGAGTATCTGACCGGTGATTAGGAAGTCGCGGGTTCAATTCCTGTCAGTGGCACAGCTCCCATGTGAGTATTTGGCCTAAATGAACAGAGCATGTGACCGGATATCATTTTAGAAAACTGAAATACAATATATCAAAAGAACGCTATCGGAAGACATCTTTCGTAGACCAGACTTATGAACTATAATTTCAAATTTTACCATTTCAAACTTTTTGCCAAACATGTAAGGTAACGGAGTAGTCTTTTTCACATTGGTTAAACACCAAAAATCAAAGTTTGTAAACAAAATCTGTAAGTTCTCCTACAAGTTTTAAATTTTAAAGTCAATTAGTAACTTTCGCCAAATGATTTTTTTCAAAAAGAAAGTCAACTGAACAGTTACTTCCAGATATAACATCTTTGAGTTATAGAAATTGCGCTGATCGCGTGCGGAGTAAAAAAGATACCTTGTTTTTTAGTTGGCTTTCATGCTTTTGTAGGACGCATGCAAGTGCATTGCGCTAAATAATCCAAAAAAATTGAATGAGGAACTTTACGCGAGATCTGTTTATATACAATAAAAACGAAACTAGCATAGGTGAAAGCGCTTTCGAGCCGAAAACCCGCACAAGCAAAAGTCTTAGCTTTATTAACATTTCCTTCTTTTTCAAAAGACAGGTTTGCGATCCGATACAAGTTTTAAAATATTAAAATGCAATTAATTTTTGTTATGTACTTGTCACTTGTACGGTTCGCGATTGGCCGACATTATCTGTTCATTGATCGCAAGCAAATTAAATTTACTTGACCAGTCACTGTGTTAAATTTTACTTAAAACCACATCGCGTGGCTGGAAAAACCCAGGAAAATCAACTCTCTTTTTGCTTTGGTGCTTTCCTGTTTCCCTTTGAATTAGCCTCAGGGCAGATTTTCTATTACATTTCCGCTTTTTACCTTCTACCGCTTTGAAATGGTTTTACACAGTTAAAGGCAAAAACAATGTTACTGAGTAAATTTGACAAGATATCCAAGATAACTAGATTGCAAGCAGCTTGAAGAATTTAGGATTCCAAGCAATACGGTGAGCTCGCATGTTTCACGGAGTTTTAACAATACTATTGTTTTGAAGTTAATAATTTGATTGTTTTAGTTTGATTTGTAATTTTGAGAAGCTAACCCCACTTCAAATGTCACTTATTTTGTTACACTATACGACTTAAATATTATTCTCCAAGAGCCGTGCCGCTATCATTCCAATAAACAAAGTGCCTGTAAAACTGCTATGTTCAACACAGCAGCGCAGCGCGGTAAAACAGGTGACCCGCCATTGTCAAAACCTAAGCAAGATTGTTATATATCAATTGGGTTTTAAAGGCGCAGAGTCTGTCAGTTAAACTTATCTTTGGTTTTAATACCCAGATTACAAACTCATTCTCATCCACAAATTTATCGGTTACAAATATCGAGGTTCAAATTGATAACCACAAAGATAAATAGAGAGACTCGAGTTATTTAGAAAGTATAATTATCAACTACACTGAATTTTGAATTTAAAAGTATTAGAAGTATTCATCAGAATGTCAGTTTTTAATACATACAATTATTCATTTTTGTTTAAACAAAATATAAATCTTAGCTTTGTGTTTTCATAACACTTTAAAATTATAAACAACAAGTTTTAATCTTTTTTATTGAAAGTCAAATATTTGTGTTTGTCACACAAACTAACCCTAGCCGTGAACCGACAAGATTGCTTGAGTTTTATCGGCAATCAATTGCAAAGCAGTGCGTGGATAAACGGCAAACTGTAAATCTTCACGATAACTGAAATTATCTATTTTTTTATCTAGGAGATGCTAAAAACTACCATTTTCGCTCATTTATATCTTGAAGCATTACCAATATTGCACCTGGTAAAGCTGTTTGGTTGATAACAATGTCGTTTGATTTCTAATACAAAGACTTACACTACCAGAACATAATTCTATTCAAAACTGTTACCAGAAGAAGTTCTATGAAACTGTTAGGCGATGACTAAAAAATAACTACATTAAGTCCAACATATTTTCAAAGAATTCAACGTTATACGAAAGCATAAAGCACGAGTTCGGTTATCACGATTTAATACATTTTTCAGCTAGCAAAGACTTGTAAATACGTATACCTTTTCGTAATTCCGTATTGCTAGTTCTCCAATTTAAAAACAAAGGAGAGCAACTTCTAAAACAAAACAAAAAATTTTAAATACAGTGGTTTTATCTTTATGCATTTATGTAGTGAAAAGTTTTAAGGATAACGAGCATATGCCTTATACAACAGACTACTTCTTCGTCTAATGTGAATATGACCATCAGTGTTCAGTTGGAGGACATCTTTTTGAAGAAGATGTTGTTTAAGAAAAAGTAGCAAAGCTTTTAAAAAAAAGCTTAAACTTTTCAACATATTTTTTAAGTTGATAAACTTAAAATGATCTCCGCTGTAGTTACATGCAAGCATTTTTGTAAGAACAGCTTTGTAAGAACAGCGAATCTCAAATTGACCGAAAAATAAGAACTGAAATTAAAATCATGCTCACGGGCTGAGGCTGAAACTGAAACGGTGAAAGAGTTTGTTGTTGAAACTTAACTGAATCTAATAGATTTTATTCGCAATGTGCACAGTAAAACAGAGGAGCACTGCATGTTAACGTTTCCGTGAATTTTATCGTCATATCTGTTGTTGTCCTAAATGATAAACATATCATTCATGTAATTTAAAGGTTTCCTCGTTATGTTAGTCTTAAATGGTGTATGGAAATATCTCTTCAAAATTCAGTCAATCAGAATCGCCTTAGTACTTTGATTTTTTCTTCATTTCCGCTTAAGGCCACTCTCTACCCTATGGGCTATTTTTCGCTGCTTTTAGTGACAATTTTGATGATATCTCCGTCAATATTTTGAAAATCGAAAAAAACGATAATCACTTTACAGATCGCGTAAAAAGGAAGC
>JAOBRB020000017.1:5000-27071 GCA_027575285.2 Zoanthus pulchellus | reverse complement strand
ACAAACAAACTTTGTGCCGAAAAAGAGTGTGATGATACCGGATTCGAGATATAGTAAGGTTTGAAACTTTTATTGTGTGTTAATTGTTAAAATTTTAAACAAATTTAAT
The DNA here is from genome assembly GCA_027575285.2 of Zoanthus pulchellus. Taxonomy (NCBI): domain Eukaryota; kingdom Metazoa; phylum Cnidaria; class Anthozoa; order Zoantharia; family Zoanthidae; genus Zoanthus; species Zoanthus pulchellus. The sequence continues at coordinate 26,962 of JAOBRB020000017.1, read as the reverse complement.
TTTTATTCTTGGTCGACAAACCTGCATACATTATTGTTGCTCTTGACAGTATTAATTAGGCATGAATTTATGTTTTTAAAAACAAGTAAATTGTATTTTGTGCTGTTATACCGAATGTTGGAAAGAAGACCCCGTCCTTTTGAGTTTGGAAAAAAAATCTGGAAAAGGAGCCCAGCTGAAAAGATGCCGAAAAGGTAATATTGTGGATTATCTATCCAATGGGCGTTATTTCGCTGCTTTTAGTGACTTTTTTGATGATATCTCCGTCATTATATATTTTGAAAATCGACAAAAACGATTATTACTTTACAGATTGAGTAAAAAGGAAGGCTCGTAAAATTTTTAGATTTTTCGGATGAGGTTTGTGGGAGGGAAATTTGACTTTGGGTGAATTTTAGTGAAGTTTAAAAATTGATTTTGGAGTTCAGTATTTGATAGAAATTGCCAAACCGTCCTCTAACCAAGTTGGACCTTCGCATGGTCTGGAGGGACGGTTTGGCTGTCATCCCCCAAATTCTTCACCCTCAAATACTTCTCTCATGCAACTTCATTCTCCACCAAAATTTAGAGTAGAGAGTCCCCTTAAAGACAACATCTGCTGTTGGATCTTCAAGCAAATTCATTCACTTGAATGAAAAAGTCCGGTGTTTTATTTTAAAAACTAAGAGGTTATTTATACTTAAGACAGTACAAATTTTGAAATGGAAGTATTTTTCAAGAAATTATCTAGGAAATAGTTTGGGAGATTAAAGCCCGCTAATGGCAGTTCGATTCTAACCTTTGGTATACCTTATTTCAAAAAATTGCGTTAATTTTATGACGCGTAAATTTTGTTCGCGTTATTAACATGCTTCGTTATATTCCTATATTATAATATAGCTACGATATAACGCACGCTCTGATTGGTTCAAATCTATAGTTTATTAGAACGACAAAGTCGTGATTTTGGTTTGATTGTTTTGGCTCTTGTTTTGCTATATCATAAAAGCATTATATAGAGAACAACTTTCTATGACTTTATACTTCAGAGACGCTGGAGATGGACTGGACACACCCTGCGGAAACCACCCTCCAACACCACAAGGCAAGCGCTGACATGGAATCCCCAAGGCAAAAGGAAGCAAGGTAGGCCAAGGAACACCTGGCGACGCGACCTAGATGCCGACTGCAAGAAAGCAGGATACACCTGGGGACAGCTGGTAAGACTGGCACAGGACCGGGATGCCTGGAGGACCCTTGTAGGCGGCCTATGCCCCAGGAGGGGTAGTAGGCATAAGTAAGTAAGTAACGAATCTTTTAAAATTTGTGGAAAAATTGACCCTGCATAAGAAATATTTCTGGTATTATGGGAAGCCTCGCATATCTATTTTGCCCACAGCTGGCGTAACCTTTTATTCTCCAGAAAGTGTTCTATATTTTGTTACTTCTTGTATTCGGTCATATGTTATACCACTGGCAACCCAGGCTTGAAGTAAGTTTATATTATCAACTGAATTTTTAAGATATAGTGATTTGTATTGAGTATGAGATAAATAACATTTTCAAGATTATAATACTTCTATTTTAAGCAAAAGTCACAATTAAAACTTTTATACCTCGACTGTTGTCTCCTCTTGTCTCGCTTGTACATTTAAGGGCGATAAGAAGTCAGTTATGATTATATAGAAAATCCGTAGTTCTCCAGGTAAGAACAAAAGAAAGGCTGGCGGGTCCAAACTATGATATGTAACACAAAAAGTTTGATAAATTCTCTCATCACGGCAGGATCGCCAAAAAAAATCACGTCTGTCCATAGATCAATAAATTATCTAACCGGGAACGTTCATCCGGGATCCAACAATATAAACTAGAAGAACGGGAGAGCGAGTTACCTCGTCGAAAGAAAGCGAACTAGATTTATAAATCGCTGTTCACGCCAGGTAGAGGCTACCAACGGTTTTTTTGTTTGGCTTCGAATTCGTAACCGCGCGATTACGACAAAATTAAAACAAACGTGGGGAGGCAGAGTGCACGAGAAACGTAAAATTGACTTTTCTTGTGGGCAAAATCGATATGTGAGGCTTCCCTAAAACAACACCAGCAACAACAATTTTTTATTTACCCATAATCATATACTACTTATTAACCGAGAGTGAGGTCATTTCAGGAAAATATCAGGCCGAGGTCTTGTCTTATTGACCGAGCGATAGCGAGGTTAATACATCAAGACCGAGGTCTGAGATTTCCCTGTAATACCAAACGAACGAGGTTAATAAGTTATTTATTATATGGCTTTTACAGTTTTTGTCACAATCGGAAGCAATTTTTATTTTCCGGTTGCGCGCGCACAAAAGATAATGTTCCAACAAAGCCACGAGCGATTTCAACAAAATCACAAATACAATTTACTAATAAGTTATTTATTATATGGCTTTTTATTTATTTATTTTTTCACAATTTCTGTCCTTATCGGAAATAATTTTTAGTTTGCGTTTGGGCAAAAATAATGACCGGTCGTTACGAGAAAATCTTGACCGGTCATTATGCGTCAACAGCCAATCAGATTGCGAGAAATTTTCAAGCCATATAATGATTTTTTTTTTATATTTGAAATAACACAATACAAATTGAATAAAATTAATGACCCCGACTAACAAATAACTTAAAAGCTAAAGATCGGTTAATGCCAATGCATTAAATCTAAATTCTCATATTAGAGAGTAAAACAGCTTTCATCGAAGTGCTCTAAAGTATCACAGGTGAAATGGTTCTAACAAACCAGACCCACAGATTTCTCGTTCCATCTTTGGACTTGTAAGTAAAGTAATTTCTACAGCTTTGTTGGTTAGATTACTTTATTTCTGAACAACACAAAGACTTCCAACCATAATAAATGTGGATTTATCTTCGTTCAATAACACAAACTCACTGGAAGTGCACTACAAAATTAGCCTTTTGTTGGGTTTCAATTACGAAAATGACGTCACAAGATCTCCCGCAAATTTTCTTGTGACCTGGTCTTGAGCATAAGTAGGAACACAGCAGATTAATGGCTGGCGAAATTTTAAGGATTTCAATAGCGAAAACAATAAAATTTTCGCAATCGCATGAAACTAAAATTTTAGGAAAATGTTTCTTATGACATCAACTAATAGTTAAGGGAAAGAAAAGTAAGGTTAATCTTGATGGTAAAACCAGCATAAGCTATAAATACTTCTCAGTTTTCAAATTACCTCTGAACTGCACTCAGCTAAAAAAAGATTTTCTCATATTAAACATATACATTTATTTCCTGTTTCTCGTAATAACCTGAATGGTTGACGTCGTAATTCAAATCTTGAGGATATTGACCTGCTGAAGCATCGTTTAACTGGCACTTGGAAGGAGAAGTCACAAAGTTGAATGACAAACATTGTGGAACTAAAGCACAGAATGTGAAGCATGATACCACATCCGGGACATTAGTGATGTTATATATCACGTGGTTGAGCAAGGCTGTCTTTTCTTTGGTGCATACAAAAGCTAGTGATGTATCATCTCCATCGCTATTTGCTTCAAAAAAATCACAGCACATCATTTCAACAATAAAAATTTGACAGATGATGACCGAGAATCTTCATGAGACATAATAAAATGAATGTTCTAAAAGTCCTGATTCTAGAGTTGCTATCTTTGAAACCAGTACGTATGATACAGACGGAAGACGTTCTTGTTATTAATCCTATTCAGACCGGGCTTTTGGAGGCTACCAGGGACCGGGAAGTGAAGGGGGGGGGGGTAAGGGAGCAGAAAGTGCCAGCGGCTTCTAACTCTTTAACAATTAAAGATATTAAGATAAAACCTGGAGGTCTGAAAGATAAACATAAATCAACTTCTTTCAGCTACCTCTATTAGAGAGAAACGTCACTATGACGTCACAAAGACGTCATAAATTCAAAAATATGCAATTTCCTCCCAAAGTCATTCATTATTTTTTTTCTGAAAAATTTTTTCACATGAATAAGATTTTCCTTAGACTGCTGAACATTTCTCTTAATTGCCTTTATGTTATATATTACTTGATTTTTGGCATTGATATAATTTCTCGTGCGTAATAATTCCATACTAAATCAACGCCAACGATTTTAAGGTACCAACTGACTCTTGCTAAACAGTGTACGAATTAGCATTTGCAGTTTGATTATAACTTGAACATAGCCAAGAAACGAAAGTTCACAGCGCATTAAGTCAGTCAGTACAGCTGCAGTCACTGCACACCTGGAACTTGTGCTTCTTGAAAAGTGCCTATCCGCAACTTTGACGCTTGTTCTTCAATTTATGTAGGTTGTCAGGACTTTCTTTCTTTGTGCCCTGTTCCCGAAATTTCTCTTTTGCAGTCAATGCAGCGGCCGACTGTGTGGGGAGAGGAGACACTTGGTAACCGTTGGCTATTGTTAGGTGGTCCCTTTCTCACTTCTTTCCTTCTAAGGACGGAGTTTATTTTCTGCAGCATGGTCACTGATAGACTATTCAAAGGCAGTGCCTCAATGTAAGGCGACACAAGTGACTTTGCAAGTTTCAACCAAAATTAAACGAGTCTTTACCCTTTTGATTCTTATCAAGATTTCTTGCCACGACCGTCAAATTATTGACTCTGCAGGTGTCGAGCAGGTAAGAGATTTATCAAATTCACGAGTGGACGGAGATCGCGGGCTTGACGGTGATATTCCTGTATGATGAAATAAGTAAAAAGTATGTGCAACCACAGTAATTTTCTGTTTAGACCCATTGTTTTCCGCACCTTCCTCGTCATCATCGCTGTGCATTTGGTCCAACCGGGCCACAAAGTCCCGAATGCAGTTTGGACAAGTTCCCCCTAATCAATTCCTGCCACCACAAGATTGGGTTCGTGGCGCATGAGTTCACCCTAATCTACTTGGATGGACAGGGCATCAAAGTGCACGCAAATGTTCCCCAACTCTACAGGTTTCGAAATTGTAGACTGTTGTTAGCGTCTGAGCCGACGTTGAGGATCATACCCTTGAGCTCTGGCACGTCGTTTGGCTAATTGTTATGGTGTTTATGAAGTTGTTCACGACGTTCATGTACTTGGTCTTCTGTTTGGAGCACTGATGCGTACTAAGGTCAGTATACTCCAGGCAGGACAAACACTCGTTATGTAGCATCGTTGCTCTGGCTGATGCATGTCGCGACCGTGATAAATAGATCGTTTACCGCAGAACCGGCAACGTTGGACTGTACGGCACACATCAAAATAATTAAAGTCCACGTCGAGCCCTTTGTAGGTTTTTTGCTGTTGTTGCCACAAAGCTTCGGCATAGCGCATATTTCGATCATCCCGGACAATTTCCAAGCGAATTTTGTTTCCTTAGCGAGTTGGGTGGCAGTCGCTTCACCGACATAAACAGGTTTGTGTTTCTTGCCAACCCCTTGAGGAAGAGAGCGCACGACTACGAGACTCATTGTGACGCACTGGTCCATTCGTAAACTTCAATAGAATTTAAAAGTTTCGATAGATTGTTTAGCACTTGATCTACTCGCCGTTTATTGTTGGAATGAGTCAATTTGTCGACGGCTAAATTACATCCCTCATACACATTCATTAGAAAGTGGGTCCTGATGCTGAAATAAAGACGGTCACGAGGATCTAAGGGTGTCCCTTGACGTGCGTATTGATCGAAGAGGGCTTGCACAGAACCGAGGAGAACATTACCTAATTCTTGTGACAAGTTGCGTCGATGTGCATCCTCCACAGGACTTTGCCTTTTCGATGATCTATGACATTTCCTAAATGAAAAGTGAAGAGCGGATTCCCGATGTCATTTCCACTACCTACTTATTTACCGCACTTATTTACCGCTAAATAAACGCATCTTGTATCAAAATGCAGTCACTCAACCCGTCTTACGCTAGCGTCATTTGATGTAATTGCGATAAAGAGTCTTTAAATAGAGTTACTTAACTCCAAAAGTGCCCTGCTAAGAGAATATTGTCTGCAGACCATATCGCATCATCAGTAGTTCTTCAATAAATTATCCTGGATACCATACCATGAATAAAGCAAACTAGACAAATGTGCGATAAACATTTGCAAGGGAAGTTGCCATACTACTTAAGGGAGGTCTACACGTTCGACATCGTCCCAACCAAATGCAGTGTGTGCACACGATACGTTTAGTAGAGATCTAGACTGACTCTCTATTATTCTATATTGTGTGAAGAAAAGCACATCGTGCACGAAGGTGTCTTGAGAGAAATTGTCTGTCGGAAAGCTGTAACACCAAGGTGATGGGTTCTTTGTTTTTTCCTAGTGGACCATCGGATGGGATGCCACCATGAGCAGAATGTATGGTGGATTGTACCAACATTCAGTCAGAATTTTTATGCAATCCACTACACTAGGTCTGTACATGCTCTCCAGACAATTTTGCCATAGTGACGTCCTCCACTACTACTGTGCGGAGGAGAAGGATGTAGAGGATCTACCACCCCTCGAAGAATTACAGTTGCTTTAATTTTTTTTCGTAAGTTTTGACCTCTTATTGGACGATTGCTTTCGAAAGTGAACCCCATTGGGACTAGTTATATCTACTACCTAGCTGTAGCCCGGAGTTGTTATGCCTTATCCTCTATTCCTCCTAGCTATTAGATAGATGGAGAGTGGCATGGAAGAAGGTCGAGAGCATGTTTTGAAATATTTGCTGACGATCATAGTCACTGTATTTAGTAATTTTTTTTATTGTTTTGGTTATTGATCTTATGTATTTTATTTATATATGTTTTATGTATCTCCTGAGGGTGACACCCTAGGCCTAGGGCAAAAAAAACGCAGGGCTACAAGCATGAGGGTTTGTTGTTTTCTTTTTTTTTTTGCTATGGGTTGTACAAAGACTTCTGTTTCAGAGAGAGGAGTCGAAAGTGTGATGTTGTACTTAGTTTCATTTTTCTCTTTGCTATGCTGTACATAGCTTTAATTTTTTCTTATGTTCATTGTAAATAACAAGTGTAACGTTCATTGTAAATAAACTACAAAAATGTTCAAAGTTTCAATCCGAGTTGGGCTTCCTTGACTTTCTTGATGGCGTGTTCTGTGAGCGTTTTCTTGCCCGGAAATTTTTTGATGATGCAGATCATCTTGCGATCGGCGCGATACTTGTTCTCAAGACTTTTAGCATTAGAGTAGTCGGAGTCGTGTTGCTTGGCAATACCGTCCAATCGATTCTTTCCACGATCTCTACGCTTTAAAAAACGTTTCGAGAATTTGGTACCTGGAACTAAAAACAGATAACCAGGAACGTGCCACTTGATGCCTGGTTAGGCTAAATGTTTTGGATGTCGACACCGCGGTCCCGCTGTTGCTGCTTTTGTTTTTGGTTCGTTCTCTTTTGTCCTCTGGCTATTATTATTTAAAATGAAGCCATCGGGACCTATTTATACCCTAGGTCTGAGATCTTGTTTTAGGGGGTGTATAGCGTTTAGCTTTTGTCTTGGCCCCTCCCACTGTTAATTCTTTTAGCACTCCATCGACTATATTCATGGTCAGGGTTTTCTTTTTCTTTTGGGGAGTGTCTTCGTCCGCTATGGATTGGATTCGACGCGGGTCGCTTGTGGGAGGTCTCGAGGTAGAAGGAGCTCCTAGCGTTTTTAATGGTTAAGTGTGAGGTCGTGGTGTAGGTCGTGGTGTAGGTTGTAGGGTAGGTTGGGGTGTTGTAGGTGTCTGAATGTTTTTCGCTAACCGCTTTAACCATTTCTCGAGCCCTGTACATTCTCGGTTTCCTCTTCTTCGTCACCACCCCCAGCACCATCTGCAGGGGGAATCTGCAGTAGTCACTTGCTTGCTTTTAAAAGTTGATGAGCTTGTCGGGAACTGGGACTGATGAGTATTCAATTTGCTGAGTAATGCTTAGTTTAATCATAGAAACCGAACTTTGTTATCGAATTTCCGCTAGGGAAACTTCTAGAATAATATAGAATTACTGTACGTGACGCAAATAGGATCAAGTAATCAATCACACTTATGTATGTAATCAGCATGAGTTAACATAACGCTATTTTAATCGTATTATGTCACGATACTATTTTCAGGAACAAATGTAACAGTAAAAGTAGCATAAATAGAGTAAAAATTGTAACATTTAGCATTCGGTTGTGAGATCTACTCAGATCAACATTAAAGAAGTGAAATTCAACTATTCAGTGTCGAGACTCAAATCTGGGAGGCATTTTTAAAATCATAGCAGTCTGCGACAAGCTATGGGTTTCACATGTTGGACAATTTCTTCGTCGGTGATCTTGCAAAACACGTTTGTTTTTGGTTGCTAGATCCCCAGCTCGGTTCAGCCAGGCATTGCCCGTTAGTTCCTCAATATCTTTTAAGGCTTTCTTTTTGGGAATGATGAGCATTTCTTTCTTGGTGCTTTAGGGAGCTAACACACACAGACACAAACTGTAGAGACCTAACCAAAAACCTTTCCTCTTTTGATGGAGTAAGGTCTGTTTTCGCCTGAGCACGTAACGTGACGTACAGGGTCTTTATAACAACGCAGTCGGGCCATTAAAGGCGGTTCGAGAGGCACATTGTTTTTAAGGGCATTAAAAACGACTTTACCGATAGCATTGATTTTATTCCTGTTCGTTTGTTATAGCATTTGTTGACGGATACAGGGTAGACTGTGAGCCTGGATTAAACTGTTTAGGAAAGGTGCTTGTCTTTCCAACCAGGGACTGGGATACTTTTTCTTTGTCATTCTTCTTTACCTTGGAGTTTCTGTCGTACACCATGTTAAGCTGCTCCCACTGATAGCCCACGTTCCGGCTGCAATGGCCGCTACGGTACTTAAACTTTTCAAATTTTTCTTCGTCGCTACTTTTTTGACTGATTTTTTATGACCTCGGACAATTTTCTGAATGGTTTTCTTCACACTTCGTGACAATCGGGTAGGATTCGAACCTCCTCTTGTACTGCGTGTTACTTGACGGAGTTTGGGTCCCAAACTTGAAGGTAACGTTTTGTGTAGGGCTCCAAAGCCTGCCCCTATTTGTTGACGTTGTAGGGTGTTCCAAGAAATGTGTCTTCGTTTGACTCTACTACATTTTATGTCTCTCGTTTTATATGCTCATGAGCAGGTGGAACAAGCTAAGAGCTACAGCAATATACCACCAAACCGTTGGCCTCGTTGTCGGGGTACGTAACGCCTTAAACCAAATCCACTATGTTGTTGTCGCCGATCTCTTCGATTACGTCTCACAACCCAGCGTTTAGGCATTTATATCTTTAAACCTGGAATGTTATAATTCCATACGGTTATGTCAAGGTCCGCAAAATCGCTGAAGAAATTACCACCCAGTTGATGGTGTTGATGGTAGGATTAAATTCCTCCCTTAGGTACAATCAATCCACCTCGTTGATAGAGAAGGGAATGTTCTTATAAGTGTTTTTTATGTGTTTATCGCTTCACTGGACCTCGTCGCCTTTTGAGGCTCATCACAATAAACTTACTTTTAACAGCTGGCTATCTTGTTTTGTTATGGGTGTAAGATTGAAATTAATTTGTTATTCCAAGTTTGTCGGTGGCTTTGAAAGTACCTGACACGTGTTCAGCGGGAAAATTATTAGAAACAAACGTAAATACTTTAAACAAAGCTTGGTTTTAACCGAAAAACAGTTATTTAGAATAAAGGATCATAAACGTAGCGAGGACTCATAAAACGAGACCAAGGATAACTTAAAACAATGAATTGTCACATTACCACTGGTGAATATTTTAAAATTGCTTTGCAAAATAATAAAACCTTGAAAATATATTATTTCCATTTGTTTCAGTCCAACGTTTTAAAAAAGATATCGAAGAACAGTTCCTGTAAGTTAAAGGCAATTATAGCTAAAGATCTAAACAAGCTGCTCAATAAATAAATTTTACTCTTGACAGCTGGCTATCTTGAAATTAACAAAATTATGCAAACTTTAACAAACAACGTCGGCAAGCCTATGTAGTTTATTAGGTCCAGTAATTGTTTTAGTATTTCGAACATATTGAGCCAAAATTAAGTAAAAATACATGCTATTTTGGAGATACTAAACGAGTGAATTTTTTCAATTTGCAACTCTCGTTTGTATCCGTAAAAGAAATCTATGAAAAACTAGCAGTATTTCTGTTGTCTAATGCTTGTAACTTACCATAGAATATTTTCATTCCATACTTAGTAGCTTTTTATGTCTTCTCGGGTAGTGAACTATCTAGAAGTTCAATTGTAAATAGCATTTGACACTTCTACAAAACGCGAAGGAGCCGCCATTTTTCTCACATACTCGTCACCTCAGAATATCACGAATAGCCTGAGGTTAGGAAGTCAATCAGATTGTAGTATGCGTAATAGCCGTGATGTTGGAAAATATTTCATACAGCAAGTAACAGTAGAATAGAATGTCAACCACAACTTCCTTTTATTATTATTCTCTTGTAAGGTTTTGTACGCTCATTAGAATCACCGGTTTCGTTTCGGTGTTTCGGGTTTTAGTACATGCTCTCCGGCATGACTACGATTAAGATTCAAATTTAAGTTTGCTTTTAAAATTGTCATTTTACGCCGTCTTTATGACGGTTTCCTTGCCTATTTTGTAAAAGTAATCTGTTTGGATAGCGATAATTATACATTATTTTTTTGATATTATATATTATTCTCTTTCAAAATCATTTGGGAATAATCTAATTTGTGGAATTACCCGGCACTTTGTAATTCGATGAATAAAACGCATACTTTTTTTTATAATTGCAGTTAATAGAAAATCCAATGCAAAAAAAAAAGGAATTTCCAAAATGTGAAAAATTCTGGAAATCTAGGAGATGTATGCTGAAAAGCTTACGCAGACTCGATGCTTTGTATTTTCATGCTGATGGTTTGATCTACATGACCAGCTAGAGCAAATAAAATATAAGTATTAAAACGTAAAATTGTTCTGTGATTATAAAAGTAAACCAAAATTTTGAATAAAACAGAAAACTTTTTGCTCTTTTTAGGACCTTATTTGTGTGGTGATAACGTTAGGTTGTCTTGCCCACCGACCAAACGTAGCGACAAACTTTAGTCTCGAGCAAATTTTTCTTATTAAAAATTGCATCGTACTAAATTTTACCAGCTAATAAAATTGCCTTCGTTGTCAGTACAAAGCTTTTAAACGGATAACAAAAAAAGCGAAAAAGTCCAGTCTGCAGGGTCTGCAGTCTGCCTGCGTTTTGGGTGACCCTATATATAAAAAAGCCTGCATCGTACCAGAAACCATGATATATCTATTTCACATATTTAACCTTGAATTATGGGCATAAAAAAATAAATCACCAGTTTAAAAAATGTTGGCCCTCAAAAACATTTGGTTAGTTAGTATAAACGTTCACTTTCGGATATCTTCCAAAACAGCTGTTAAAATGAGTGACTAAATTGTATTCAATTCTTTTAGTTTTACTGCTCGCACTGAACATATTTCTATTTGGAAAAAAAACTGAGTTTTCGTTGGTGTCTATCACTTAGAAATTAAACAATGCATGAAGGTTGTAACTTTAAAGAAGAAACCTTACAAGTAATTTGTTTTAGCGCTGCATGTGTCGATATATATATAGAAATATAAATACATACCTGCTAAGGACGGCGAAACACAGCAAGAAAAAACCTAAAAAGATATTCAAGATCTTGTTAATATAACTTATAAACAACATAGATGATTATTCAAGAATTTAAATACATACCAACAACATCAAGAAAAGCATTTTTTTTCCTTTTCCCGTCACTTCAAGCAAAGATTGTTCCTATGTTGAATCTTATGTTTTGGGCTATGGTTGGGTTACAATAATTATGACGTAACCAACCAGACGTTACCAAGGACAACAATATTAGTGTTTTAATTACGTTTTTACATTCCACTACCAAACATTTCGTCTTAATATTACCAGGGTTTAGCGTGGTGAATTTTTCAAGTACACACAAGTACACACAAGTACACATAATCTAAAACCAAAGTAAACTGAGCAAAATATACTGCGTTCTTCATTTTTTTAATTAGCTGTGTGAATATAAGCAAAGGACAAGGCGTCTTGCCCTTATTTTGAGCAAACTTGGCGCAAAAAATTTTGTTTTGGTTGTGCGCCCTCGAGTAGGTGCTCTGCAGCGTGTTTCGCTTCAGTTTTATAGCATAGTTATCAGTTATAAGCAAAGAGTTTCTTTGTGCTGTGCAAACTGCTGTTTTCGTTACACATTGTTGGTCGCATATAAGTAACATGTTAAAAATAGAAACAAATACTAAAAATTTCAACATTTTCTGGTCACTTCAAGTACGCATGTGCGTAAAATGCCTATCAGACACTACGTGCCTGGTTACTGCATCTAATATTCGTTTTAAGAGCCTGCATGACGGTGTGTTTGCTAGCTATACCATTCTGATGAGGCTTATAATAAGCTGATGAATGAGCCAAAACAGGGACTTAAAAGATCTAGCCGTATAAGAATATTAGTAGCTCTTACTAACCATAAATGTCATACCTTGCTCTCACTAACCATAAATGTAATACCTAGCTCTAACTAACCATAAATGTAATTCCTTGCTCTCACTAACCATAAATGTAATACCTAGCTAACTAACCATAAATGTAATACCTAACTCTAACTAACCATAAATGTAATTTCTAGCTCTAACTAACCATAAATGTCATACCTAGATCTTACTAACAATAAATGTAATACTTAGCTCTTACTAACCTTAAATGTAACACCTAGCTCTCACTAACCATAAATGTAATACCTAGCTCTAACTAACCATAAATGTAATACCTAACTCTTACTAACAATATAATATAATACCTAGTTCTCACAAACCATAAAAGTAATACTTAGCTCTAACTAACCATGCATAAATTTAATACCTATCTCTTACTAACAATAATGTAATACCTAGCTCTAATAGGTGGAATACTGGAGTGAAAACCATTTACAGCTACAAATTGAGTTCGGTTGCGTAAGAAAGATGTGAAGAATGATGAGTAAGAGGAACTCACCCACTACTTAAGAAAATGTACATAACTCATAACCTTGAAAACGCGAGAATCAATACGATTATAAGCAAAGTTAATATCGAAGATTTTTACACTACTGAAGCCCTTGGTGTACAGTGCAGACCGAGGTGCGGAGGGTGCAAGTGTGGAAAATGTTCCTTGGGTACCAAAGATTACACCATTCAAGAAGAAAAAGAACTAGAATTGATTGAGCGCAACTTAACATTCAGCTGTAAGGATAACTCGTGGACTGTTGAATATCCCTGGATAAAAGACCGTAACAATATACCTGACAACCGGAAGGTAGCGATAGCAAAATTAGCTGCTACCAATGGACGACTAAGAAAAAATCTAGATCACGCGAAAGTATGTAACAAGCAGATAAGGGACATGGTAACAAGAAATGTGGCAAGAAAACTCTCAAAGGAAAAAATGATAAGCTACACAGGTCCCACGTGTTATAACTATTGCTAACCATGAGGTACTCAAGCCAGGATCAAATTCAACTCCTTTCCGTATAGTTTTTACTGAACAGCAGCACGAACTATATGGGATATGTTTTAAACGAGTATTGGGCAAAAGGTCCAGATTTGCTCAACAACTTGTTAGGAGTCTTGATAGGTTTCGGAGAATATACAGTTGCCTTTGTAGGAGACATTAAGAAGATGTACCATACTGTAAAAACATAGACGCTAGACCAACACACTCACAGATTTCTATTGCTCGACATGGATCAAGATGGATAGCACAAGAGAACCAGATACTTAAATAATACAGCGTGTCTCATTTGGAAATAAACCGTTCGGCACAATAGACACTATAGCACTGAGAAAAATGGAAGAAATGAAGCGTAGTGAATATCCAGAGGCTGCACACAATATCCAAAACAACACATACATGGACGATATCATAGAAAGCAAAGATAACCTTGTATAGGCCCGTAAACTCAGCCAAGACATAGAGAAAGCGAGGAGGATTTACATTCCAAGAGTGGATATTCTCAGGAGATATGAATAAGCTAAAGGAAAAGATCATGGTGCAGAAATCACAGACATCAACGGAAAAAATACTCGGAATCAGATGGGATCCATACAAAGATCAACTATGTTTTGACGTTAAAATTATCATTTCACCAAAAGAAAAAAAAAGTTTTTAAACGAACAATCTAATTATTAAAACTCCTCCTCAGCAACTCTTGAAGATAATGATTCTCTCACAGATCAGTAGTGTGCACAATCCTCTTGGATTAGCTGGCCTTCACTGGAAGAGCGAAGATCGTAATGCGGCTTTGTGGGGAAGTGATCGGAAGCTAGACTGGGATGATCCTATGATCGGAAGCTAGACTGGGATGATCCTATGATCGGAAGCTAGACTGGGATGATCCTATGATCGGAAGCTAGACTGGGATGATCCTATTCCGGACAAGAATAAAGAGAACTGGATTACTTTCTTCAAAGATTTGCAGGATATTGACAAAATGCGATTCATAAGATGTATAAAGCCCTCAGATTCAACTGGAGATCCTATTCTAATAGTATTCAGTGATACATCACAGGACGCATATACTGCATACGAATACAAACAATGGAAACGAAAAGATGGTCAATATGAAAGCAACCTGATTTTATTTAAGAGTCGCCTAGCACAAATCAAATAATTACCTATCGACATTATAGAACTATTTGGAGTGGTATTAAACAAACGCCTTAAAATGTTAACATAGAAATAATGTAGATATCGATTTTAAAGAATTTATCACATCATTGACTCGCAATTAGTACACGATATGAAACAGAAAAGTTCCTATACGGATTTAATACATTCGCTGCCACACGAATAGGAGAGATACAAGAAGGAACAAACCAAATCTATTGATACTGGGTGGAAAGCCAACACAATATCGCTGATGACAAATGGCCAAAAACTCGCAAATATTTAGAACCACAACTACCTGAACAAGTTAGGACGGCAATGGTTACAAATAAAATAGGATTTCAAGATACTGTTGCTGAAAGAATAAAGATCACGAAGTACTCAAATTATAACAAGCTGTTAAGAGTGACAGTAAGAATTTTGAAACTCTATGACAGAAACCCAATACCTTCTCTGAAAAACGCGACATTTGATCTCACCCCACACGATGCTGAAAAGACTGAACTGTTTTGGATATCGAGAACGGAAAATATAAACGATTATGCCCATAGGATGCGCGAAGACAGTGTATTTGTAAAAAGAAGACGTAGCGAGTTATGGATGGAGATGAGCTACAATAAGAGAGAAGTGATCTTATTACCCTACGATCATCCACTCTCACGTCTATTTGTAGAATATAAACATAGGATGGGACATCATGACGTCCTAACTACGGTCAGCAAAGTACGCACTAACTATTGAATCCCAAAACTCTTGAAACTTGTGAAGTCAACTGATTAAGTCCAAAATCGTCATTTGTAGAAAACTTGGTAAAAGGGTCAGTGAACAAGTAATGGACAACCTCTCAACTGAAAGACTAAAACCAGCCCCACCTTGGCACAGTACAGGTTTTGATTTGTTCGGACCCTATAGAATTCGAGATAGTGTAAATAAAAATAATACGTCCAATTCCTATGGAGTGATATTTGATTGTTAGCTGCCTACTTGGATATAGCAGCTGATTATAATACAAATAAATTTTTAATGGTACTCAGACGATCCGTGTCACTATACATGGTTACCCATTCAAGCTATTCTCAGATAATGGTACCCAACTTGTTATAACAAATAGAGGACTCTCTAACATCACCAAAACTTGGGATTGGAACAAATAAAAAGTTTTGGCGTTACAGAGGGATCGGAGTGGAATAAACCCAAAACAAGGTAAATCTATTGCTTTATTTTTAATGTGGCAGAGAGAAATTAAAGAAAAAAAGTCTTGCTTTTTCTAAATTTTAGGCTTAAATATTTTCTCTCAGCAAGTATTTAAAATCCTATGCTCAACCAAAAGGCATTCATACTAGCCATCTCTTAAAAATATTTCCAAATCATTCAGTTTAGTTATTTATGCTCATTTTTTTCTCAAGGGGTGCTTTTCAGCAGTTTATTCAAGCTGCCATGGTAACAAGAGACTCAAACATATGCAGTTGCTGGTCATGTTTATTAGTCATATGTTGAAACAAAGCCTTGAAAAGTTTTTATTAATTTGAAGAAAAAGTTTTTTTAGATTAAGTCCTCCCGGTTTTTGCTTGCAGTTTGACCGCTCGAAGTTCTGAAAAACTGATTATTAGGAAACGATATAGACTGCTCGCAGTCTACGCTAGCTGCAAAATTGTACAAACTTGGTAAAAAATCTCATAAAAAAGGTTGAAGTGGTACAAGACTCCGAGCCATTATAATTGCAGCATACCTATTTTCTGTTAATGTGTTTTATTTAGTTGTATATAATATTTAGTTCATATGGTTATATGTAATATTTAACAATAATATACCTCAAGAACAAATGCAATATAAGTCATGCGATAGCCCTTGGTCCAAAGACACTATTTTGACTATTCAAAATCGTCGTCTATGGGTTAGAAGTGTCTAATTGCTTTAGTATAAATGGATGTACAAACTCAAATAAAAATAAAATTCTCCGTTATCATAGCAAAACGGAGTTTGATATTGTTTTTATCCGGCATCTTTTTTCTACTAGTAGGCTACAACAACGTAACCGTTTTCGAGGAAATAGCCAATATTCAGAATGCAGGACGGGTGTTAGACCATTAGTGGGTTTTTACTAAACGCTATCCAGGGTTACCACTCATAGGCAAAACAAAATTTCCCTGACTTTTCATTGATTAAAACCTACATTTCACTAACCCTCTGGCACTGCCCGCCGAATCTAGATTCCCTGAACAGAAAAGTTACTATAATTATGTTTGCCTAAAAATGACATGTGACTTATTTGACCCAAGGCCTTCCTCAAAAAAATTGGCCCTACACTGGTTTTAACCTGTGTCGCAGCCAGTTTAAACCTCTGGTATTCACAGTCTGCGTAACTGATACCAAACTCTTGTTCTGTTTCGCATGGATATGGTTAATGGTATCTGATTGCTCGGTTTCTTACGCGCTTTGTAATACTCTTAAAACTTGACATGCGATGAAGTAAATTAAAGTCCTGTTGTTCAAGGTTCAGTGTTCTCTTGAACTTTTGCTAAAAATTGTTAGTTTTTTGTATTTTGCATTTGAAAAGAATGATACATGATTCGTCGACTTTTTAAATGCATCGGCGGCGATAGGCAAACATTGAAAAATTTAAAATATGCCGAAACCCGTCGGCAAATTTTTCAAATCATTTTGGCCTCCCAGAAACCCGCTTAAAGATTTTTCCTGTTTATCAAGAATATGTTGAAATTCAAACTGCTCTTATAGTTTTAAACGCTTTTTGCCAACGTTTTTCTTGTCTCACCGCCATTTTGTTTTTTAACAGAAATACGTAGCGCCCAGATACAACGTGCTACAAAAAGAATCTAGCCAGTCATAAGGCGCGTGAAAAACTGACCAGTCAGAAATTATAAGCTATAACCGTTCTTTCAAAAACAAGCTTTTGGGATCCGTTCCACAGATAGACATATACTACAAAAGAAACTGACGCGTCCGCCGTCTGCACCGCAGACTACAGTGTTTGAGCTAGCTCTTGATTTGCTGAGAGTACGAGAGCTGTCTGCAAACCAAACACACTTCGCCTATTTCTTGAAGCAACTGTTCTCTATAAGCAAGAGGAAAAAGCAAAAACTTGGTATAAAGCTCCCTGACTTTTCACTGACTTGACGAAAAAAAGATTTTCCCTGACTCAAATCAAAATTTCCTGAGTTTTTCCTGACCTTGATGAAAAATCGTTTTTCCCTGACTTTTTCCTGACCCGTATGACCTGCTATCATATATAATGAATAATTTGCTTTGGAAAAATTGAGCTCAAGCACTCTGCAGATATTCAAAAATACTGTATATGCACGTCAGTGACCTGCAAATAAATGTTGGGGAAAATAGTACGCGATAAGCTAAGAAACGAGGAAATGAGAAAAACAACAATGTCCACAACAACTTTATTTACCATTGTTTTGAATATTGACAATATATTACATAAAAATTTATAAATAACATTAAGGGCTTTGGCACCCTGAAAAAACTAAAAAGCGAAAAATGTCAGGGTGTTAAATATTAAAAGTAGAGAAAAATATCTAAGAACTTAATCACATTTTCCTGGGAAAAATGTCAATATGTTCTAAAAAGTTCAGTTTTAGTTGTTTTTTAAACTGATGAAATGAAGAAGATAATTTAGTTTGCTTTTTAATCATATTCCAAATTTTAGAAGTGAGAACGAGTGTATAGCAACAATAGTGGAAAAAAGTAAACTCCGCGGGTACACGCAAAAGTAAAAGGACGCAGCTGTAAAGCAGGTATGGGAGAAGCTAGCCTGAGCAATGAAGTATACTTTATTTTGCTTGATCCTCGGCCTCTCCCGTGGGTCCAAACTTTTGCAAACGCGCCTGCTACCCATGGTGCGGCGAAGCAGATGAGTTGGGGAAAGAGAAAAGAGGGGGCATTAGCTACAAAGTTGGAAGGACAAGTAAAGTGCGAGAGTGGAAGAATTGAGCTTGAGGGGGCAGGAAGCAAAGAATTGGCAGAGATGGAGGAGGGGGAGGGGGCCGGGGTGGGGTTCATGGCCATTTACTATCTCCAAAGGCAAATATTTGTGTTAGCCAAAAAACGAAGGCTGCCGTGTCACTGTGAGATTTCTTTATTACTGTTTATACTTTTCAGTTTTCAAACGACCTCTCAACTTCACTTACCTTAAAAAGGATTTCTTATATAACTTTCTACTCGAAGCATATTTGCATAATGGCGTTTGGTCACGTTTTGAGAAACTTAATGTTTTTAAAATAAGCGCCACTTCTGATAATTCGGTGTGTTTTACATCGCAAATTTCGGCAATCAGAACGCCTCGTGTTAACAAGATCAAACTGGCTCACATCACAACTTCGAAGTAACATGGTTTATTTTTGAACCTTGCTAAACAAGCTTTTATGGCTAAATTTTGTATATCTTTATATATTTAATTATGTGGTGACATAATAATATTTAATCCTTGTCTTTTTTCTGCAATTCAGGGGAAGCCGAAGTGCAATGTTTGTGAATGACATATAACCTGCGATCCCCAAACCGTTCCATGTTTATCATGCTGCTTCGACTTTCATTAAAACATACCGGTTTGTCTGTTAAAAAGTGACCCCCCCCCATTCCTCCTCAAACTAAAGATTTTAAAACAATCATAATTTTAACTAGTGCTGTGTAAAATATTCATTGATAACATTACTAGCTGAGAACAAGTAAGCAAGATTGTCAGTTTTACTAGTGGGCCAGGATGCACATTTTTATACTATTATGATATGATACAGGCTCTTAGAAAGGAAAACCAAGTTAGTATAAACATGATTTTGGGTGTGCGACCGCCGAAGAGACATATAGCTTTTAAGGGGGTCCGGGGGCATACTCCCTCGGAAAATTTCTCGGCCTTGAAAATGCTGAAAATGTACCAAATTTTGTTTAATCAGAACAAAGAGTTGAGATTTGCATGACAATTTTTACCCTAGCATCGTTGCTTTAAATGTGAGTCACGTAGATCTCAATGGCAGCATTTAAAATTCTTAGCTAAATTTAGATACTCTAAGCCACACACCTGATATTGATAATTTTTCTTAACCACGGTAAGTTCATCAGGAATACTTACAAAATACGTTAAAATACCGTTCGAGGCAGCTTTGTCATAGAAATCCACTGCATATGTGAAGGTTGTGGCCTTGTAATTTGAGTTCATGAGTTCTTAGATCAGTTATGTTCAAACAACAAACTTATTCAAAAGAAGTAAAATACTTAATTTCAGATACTTTTGGTCATTCATCTTGCATTTAAATCTCATCCGTTCACCGGAAACCTGTTAGGACTATTTAGCCCCGTGGTTTCATTTTGCTATACATTTTTATCTTTAGATTTGCTTTCACATCAGGCTAATATAAGTTTGTAATATCCATTTAGGGAAAAACCTTTTGAATGATCTTCTTTGAAAGTTGGCTTTTTTTTATATCTTTTTCCTTTATAACGTGCTTGCACACAACACGAGCAAAAAGGAAAATACGAAACAGATTTACTTAGCAACGAAAAGCCATCCGTCGTATCCAAAGTACTTGAGAAATTTGAGTATTTCAGAATTTATGACCATGTAGCTCCTCATCTAAATTCACTACAACATGGCTTTCGTCACAATAGATCCTGCGTCACCCAATTGATACAGTGTGTTCATTTTCTAGCTTCAACATTGAACATTGGGGGTCAAGTTGACAACATATTTGGATATGGCTAAAGCTTTTGAAAGGGTTCCAAATCAAAAGCTGTTATATAGCTACGATTCTTTGGCTTTCGTGACCCGCTTTTAAGTTGGATTGAGGATTATCTAACGAACAGACGACATCGTGTTAGGATTGAAGGAATGATTTCTCAGTGGAAATCAGTTACCTCATGCAGGTGTTTCCCAAGGAACTTTGATGGACCGATTTTGTTTCTCATATATATTAATGGCATTAACTCTAATCTGTCTTTTGATACCTTTTACCCGTTTATGCTGATGACGCTAAGTTATGAAGAGTCATATCAAGTCATATTGACTGTGACATCCTAAATATGGACTTACGTTCTGTTTCCAGCTGGAGTGATACTTTGGGCATAAGTTTTAATCTAAAAAATGTGCTTACAACTGCGCACCAGTAAAAAGAGAAACCCTGTGTGTGCTACCTATCAGCTTGGTCATAATGATTTATGATTTAAGAATTGTTATGACACATACCTGTCCTGGCATGAGCATGCTATGACTAAAGTAAACACTGAAGATCAAATGCTAGGCCTCATTAAAAGAGCCATGCGTTAAACGCCCTTTCCAGAAAGTCTTTTTGACCTTATATATCCATCTCGTAAGGCCTCACTTGGAGTACGGTTGTGAAGTCTGGTTGCCTCATCAGGCATATCTAGTTGATATTTTGGAAGGAGTTCGACGGAGGGCAGCAAAAGTCATTGTTAAGAATAAACCCCCCGGAGAAAGGCTGAACAAACTTAATATTATTATCCTTAGCTTCTAGAAGAAAATACTTTGGCCATTTTTCTTATAAATGTAGACTTAATCTGTACGATATAAATATATTTGATTATTTACAGCCAGCTGCTAATGCCTCTTATAACTATAGAAACGCTAAATGTTCTTATAAAATCAAATATGCCAGAACGAACACTCTGAAATTCTTATTTTCATCGTTTAGGTAAATGGAACGATTTGTCTCTGTCTCTTAGGGAAACTGACACTATATAAGTTCTTTCAAGCGTGATCTAAAAGTCCATTTAATCCAAAGAGATCAACGTTTATAATTTTATCATAACTAGATAATAATCAGACATTTTTTATTGTAGTATTATATTATATTGATTATATATAGTGTGAATTATAAAGATTTCTTTTTCTTTTTACCGTTTACCCAAAGTAGCCTCGTTTTTGAGTTAACTATATTCCTGTTTTCCTCAGCTTATTTTTGCGTTATAGACTGGAAACTATTGAAGTAAAGTATCGCAGAACAAATGGCTCTTACAAGCCGACCCATTGATTTCATGATTTATTGGTTGGACGTGCATGTAAAGCAACTCCTACAGATTTGTTGGTTCTGTTACTTCATTTCTCAACAACAACAAAAAAAAAGACTAGGCCTTGGTGGGTTGTGCTAGCATAATTTTTGGCATTATTGGAACAAAAAAGCATAGCTTTTAAAACGAGCGCTGCCACGGCACAGTTAGCAAATTTTAGCACTTTTTTTGAGCATTAGAAATTCATAAAATTTCGTGAATCTGGTGTATTTTCTAGAGAATTTAATCAAGGTTAGGTAGTAT
>JAOBRB020000016.1:19395-40489 GCA_027575285.2 Zoanthus pulchellus | reverse complement strand
CTACTACTACTACTACTACTACTACTATTACTACTACTACTACTACTACTACTACTACTACTACTACTACTACTGCTACTACTACTACTACTACTGCTACTACTATTACTATCCATTAGCGTCACTGATACCCTGGTTCGCGGTGTGACGTTGCATAGTTTTTGTTTTGCTCTTCCATAAGGCGCGATTTTCTGCGCCCTCTACTCTCAGGCCGGAGAGCTTGAGGTCATTCCTCAGGACCTCACACCAGGTCTTTCTTGGCCTGCCACGGGATCTACGTCCACCAACGTCCAGGGAACAAGCCCTTCCAATCCATGATGTGCTCTGCCGGCTCCCGGAACTTTTCCCACGCAGTCCTGATTCTAGTCACAGTGGCAGCCTCGCAGCCAACATCTGCGGAGATGTGATGAAACCTAATTTGGTGATTTGGGGTCAGAGATGTCTGTCAGAAAACCATTGCCATGGAAACGGCGAATATGATAGACCAACATAATTAGTATTAAGTGATAGATAATGATATTTTAGGAAAAGTCACCAAATTTGGTTGTCCTAAATTAAGCCATTAGGATGATTGTCACTGCTAAAGTTGGCACAGGCATTTTTGCCCCCAGCCCCCCTCCCCCCCATCTTTATCTTTCCTGGTCTAAATAGGGTTAAAAAGTGTTTTAACACTGTGTTGTTTATGAGTTCAGAAAAATCTTTTGTTCTTGTATTTTTTTAAAAAAAAGAGTATTTTAAACGAACACACTCCGTCAGTAATGACTAATGCTTTTCTCTAAATTATAATAGAATAAACAAACAGAAAACTAAAGAAATGATCCTCTCAACATTAATTCTCCCAATCCCTACTCCATTTATATTATTTTGTTTGGGTGCCCCCCCACCTTTTCTATTTCCTCTCCCCCCTACCCTAATTCTTTTGTTTTTCCTCTTTTGTTTATCATAACATGAACTTGAACTTGAAAATTCAAAATACGTCTATAGATGAAATTTGAACTCCGCAGGCTATCACGTGTCCATAGTTAGCGCGCGGGCAATGAAAGAACAAAAGATTTCTTTAGACTTTAAGCTCATAAACAACACAGAGTTAAAAGAGTGCACACGATACGAAATCAGCCCCGAGAAGTTTTCTTTTTCCAACTTTTATCATCTTGCATACTTTTCAGTGTCTTTTCACGTAAGGTTTTGTACTTCTTTTTATACGATCAAATATATATACTTGTAAGAACAATCAGGACGCTAAAATTGGCCATGTTTTTAATAATATCTTAAGGATAGGAAAGTTAGTTTGAATGTTAAAAACGATTAGAAAAAATTACTGATTACATTTATTGAAATTGTATCAAGATATTGTACGTTTCGGTTTGCCTTCAAACTTGCCACTTACCCAGCTCAAGTCGATTAAAGCGCCATCGTCACTGTTTTGTGAAACTGGTCATTTTGTTATCCTTTGTGTTCCCAAAAGGCGTAGAAGCTGACCATTTTAAAAAACAAACTAGATATCAACCATTTCAATGCAAAATACGAGTGCACTGGTCGAAATCACATGTAGGTAAAATGAGGGGAGTTTAGTTTAGGTCTGTTACTTATATAACTGGAATGGGTTTACAAACAAACATTTACCTGCTACGATCGTGTGTATTTACCGTGAGTCGAATTAAAACGAAGAGAACGTTACCTATTTTTTGTTTTCTTTAGTTTTTGTTCCAAACACGGTACATTTGGTATTGAATTTGTTGCCGCTTAGTAGTTTAGCTTCTTTAAAGGCATCAGTAATTTTTTCTTTAGGAGTTCTCGAAAATGAAAGAAGCCCAGATACAAATGGATGCGAACATTTCTAAATTCATAACCTCATCCGTAAAAAAAACCTGATGTTTTAATGGGATATGTCAGTTATGTGTCATAAAAATAGATAGTTTTTTGAACCTCAGTGCATTCGTTTTTAAAAAATTAAATCAGAACGAAAAAGCTGGCGGAACACACAAGAACTGTCTAAAATGGGTTCAATCATTTAATTAAGTAAAAACACACACGAAGCCTCCGACCATTCATAAGTTTTACAACGGGTGGTCGAGATCAGCCTAGCAACTTTCACTGAAACTTCGATACAAATTTATCATCAAACAGGATTTTAAAATTGATTATTATTAATATCCAAAATACTGCTGTTTAATTGGGGAAAATATATATTTAAAAAACTGTTTGTTATAATTTATATTTAAAACTGTTTGTTTTTGAAAACAGTTGTCTAAATGTGTCCAACATACAATCATAAGAAATATCAAGAAATATCGAAGTGGGGTAGTTTTTGTACAACCGCACACACACTCACCAAATATTCAGATATTTGATGCTAAACATTTTGAAAAGTGCTTATCACTTGCCGACATCACAGCACACAGCTGAAATTCTTTGATACAAGAGGGTGGTAATGAAATTTTTAACAATCGTAGAGAGAAGTAAGTGAAATCGAGCAATGGTATCATTCAGTGATCTTTGAGCTCCAGCAGTGAAAGCTTCTGATGGTATTGGCGATAAACCAAAGAAATGGTCTTACTGTTGGAGTTAGAGAATGTTGATTAACAGGAGGTTAAATCACGGTGGGCTCTAACTGCAAGGCTAGAACTTTTTGGTGTGCTGGTTTATTTCTTCACATTGACGTGACACAGACGCTTTTTCTAGTTTGCCCATTGCCTCCTCCCAGTGCAGTCCAAAATAACAACCTTTGAAGCTGCGCCAAAAAATTAAAAGAATTTTTTTTTTCAGCTGTTTAAACTTTTGATTTCGAACTTGCGTTATTTAAATTTCTCTTTTTCTAAGAAAAGATTGTTTCATAATAAAGTTCGCCGTTTTGATCAAACACCATTTTTTGGTATTGTTTTGGTTTTTGCTGTGAGATGTTCTTGGCCGGCCCAGACAAAACGATGTGTAGCAAGAGAAAGTGTTCAGCACGTTTTTTTCATACATTATTTTGCTATTTAATATTCTGGGAACAAATTACTGATACAAATTTTTAGATAGATTGATTTGTATGAATGAAACTAATGTCACTCTTCGATGGAGAAAAGAAATTAACTAAAGTAAACCACCATACTGAAAACAACACAACAGAACTTATGAGCAAACACAATATAAAAATAATGCACTCAGAAATATTTAAAAAAACGTAGATAAAAAATAAATAAGATTAAACTTCATTCTTTGCTAACGAATTGATTTTCAAATTAATATTGATAAACTTTATTGTGAACGGTCAAAGTTATTTGAAAAGCTAGGGCGGGACTGACTTCACAGAACAATTAATTTGAAATTAATACTTGTTTTTTTAGAAAAAAGCGAAAATGTTAATGTACGTAATTTGCACGTTCCTTTGGCACCCTGACCAATTTTAAATGTTCCTTTATTACACGCAATTTAAAGATGTTTGGTTTTATTACTAAGATTAGTTGGTGTTAATAAAATCAATTATCAATCAAGTTTCACTGTTTGAATAGCAAAACCTGCAACCTCAAAGCTGATCAACTGGTTTTCAACAAGTACCTCACATTCATCGCTTCTCATGCCACCAACAATCAGTTAACATTGAGCCGTACTTTCTTGATGAAAAACTTTTTAAAAATAGAATTATAAAGTTAGCTAACAGTTTTGTACAAGAAACTATTTCACCATGGCTTCTTCAACGCACAGTACTTTATAACATTCAGTTGAAATGTCTTAACATCAGCCAATGCGAAGGTATTCTATAAACTGTCTGCCAGGAATAATCTAGTTATTCCATTTCTTTTTTTTCCAATTTTATAACGCCGAGGCGAGTTTAATTTCTAGTCTTGTAAGTACAAATTGAGAAGATAAATGAATCAGAGAAAACAAGTGTTAAACGACACGTTAGACACATCGGATATTTGAGTTTGTAATTTTCAAAATTCTGTTGTGCAATTTTGATATAAGTTCAAAAAAGAATCATGGTAAAAACTTAGGAAGTGACAAAGAAAAAATATTTTATCAAAGCCGTAGTTCTAGTTTGACACGACCGAAAGCTCGTGATTCTACAATTTTAACAAGAGAACGTTTATTAACATTTTACAAAAAAAATTTGTGTCCAAAAAACTTTTTTTTATTATTATTCTAATGATTTCTAATTATTCTTTTATGAAGCAAAAATGTTTCGGCTATCAGTGTTGGTGACAAATGAGTTTTACATCGAGGAATTAAATATTATTTGTTATGGAGACTTAAGTTTGCCAATGTGAAATTCCTTTTTTATTGTAAAACTGAAATCGATAGTAGCATCGACTACAGTATGCCAAGAAAAATTGTTAAAAATAACTCCGCCAAATTCAAGCTCTCTCGCACTTGTTTGTGTCTCACACAAATTCAACGTTGATTGTCTTGGAGTTTGATTGTAGTAGAAGGCAATTTGCACTTTGAGTGAAAAAAATGATTAATACTAATAAGAAGACTTTGAACATTCTAAGGCCTTTATTTCAAGAAAGATAAATTACTTATTATACAACCTAAACTGTAAAGAACTGGCATTGCTGTCATTAATAACCCGCTTTTGAGAGTGTAAGAAATATGTGAATGCTAAAAGAAATATTCGCTTTATCAATGTTAAAAATATAAATATATAATTCTCTGAACTGAAACATCGATTCTTTGGAATCAAACATGATGTAAAACACTAAAGTTGCTCAGGAAATATTTTTATTAACTACGTAAGGAATAGACATTTATAAGTTGAAACAACAGGATAAGAAGACTTTGCTATACAAATTGTAGATTTGAATTATTTTTTTTTGGTTTTTTAATTTGCAGTCAATTCTGGATGGTTAAATTTACAGTTAACCGTTGCTTAGTATAACTAACCAAACAACAGATGATCCCAAAGTACGCATTTTTTTTGTTATTTTATATATCGATATATAATAGTTTTTCATCAAGTTCATTTCTTTAGACTTGATTTAATTCCCATGAAATGCAAGCGAAATTTTTTAAAAGAATGGAACTCTTTGCAAAACAAATGAATGGCGCAAAGAATCACCTTAACCTTAGATTGTTAAAAAAAACGACGAAATTTAATTGCGCGACTGAGTGAGTCCTGCAATCAAATATGTGTGCATTTTATCTTGCTAAATATACTCTTTATCAACAAAAAGCAAAAAAAAGTTCATATCTTATCTAACACTTTTAAATCGAAATAAATCTTATTTTGATGCAACCTTTTTGCGGAGATCCTTTGCTCAAAAAAGTTGACTGTCGTGAAGCTATTTTAAAAAAAACTATTTATTTATATATATATATATATATGTATTTTTTTTTTCATTCGTTCTTCAGCTTCAACAAAAAGCCGCTATATCTAAATTATTTTCTGAGTACGGCTCGTGCTTCTTTGACTATATTGTTCTTTTCTTCATTTTTATACAACGTTGCATAGTCGACAAATCTGTTTGCCACACTGAACTGATCAAGATACCGAGAGACTTGGGGGCGCTTGTAGAAGTGAACCAGTGGACGAAGGGGGAACTATAGGCCCATACAGACCGGGGTGAATACTGGAATAAGCCGGCACGGTTGGTCTGCTGAAGGCTGTCGGGGTATGTACACCTCCGCCACTTATTACAGAGCTAAATGTGTTTGAAGCAATCACACTTGTCGGGCTATAGCAAGCCGAGATTTCGTTGCTAGTGTTTTTCAGGTTCGTTTCGTCTCCTTTGTGTTCTTGTTTCACACCCTTATTCTTGTTCTTATTTTTAGAAGAGACTTTTCTGTTCCGCGTTTGAATGCCGTCCTTCTTCATTGAAAGCGGTCGGTTGATCTGTCATCGAGAAAATGAAACAAAAATGAAAATTTAGTGAGGCTCCTAAACAAAAAGCGTGAACTAAGCTTTCGTGAGTTAAGAAAATTTCACGTTTTCTTATAAAGAAGATAAATTATTAGTCCTATGAATAGTTATTGCAATAATAGATGACTTGGCCAACAATATTGGCGCAGTTTTGCCAAGGCAGCCTCTAGGGCAGCAAGATTATTCATAGCATAAACAACGATAGCCTTAGGTTAGCGTAGGAAATATTGCAGTATAATCCCCAACAAACTAATCACGGAATTCAATAGGAGGGTTTTCATCTATTTCAAAATCATATATAAAACGAAAAAAGCCCAGCTCTAATTTTCATACACTTTGTATTGTTGTCGGCGAAATATACGCGTTTAAAAGAACTTTTGGTATCTTAGCAACCATCACGAATATACTGAAAAGCTTTAGAATTCAAAGTTTCACGAAGCCTAAATTTTTGCTTCAATATTCATTGCAAGTAAAACAGTTAAAAAGCTTTAAATAACAAACACAGAAGACATTGCCTGTGTTGTGTGTGTCTAAGCGACCAGACCTCGTGATAATAGGCTTCTAATCACAATTAAAACAGCAAAACTACAAAAACATTTCATTAAATAGTTTGTTTTGGCGTAGACAATACCATTTCCTCTCAAGGTCGTTTTAAAACTTGTGATTATAAATGAAAACATAAAATTGCTAATGATTTTGTTAAGCTGTAGAACAATCTCTTTAACGTTATTCCCAGCTGGAAAAAAGTTAAAACCATGCAACAATTCTCTCTCTGCGAGTGTAAACTACGCATAACAAATAAGATATTTCCAATCTCCTGTCCGATAAAGAAGGCCATTAGCGATATAGCAAGTCGGAATTTTTTTTCACGAAATGTATAAACAACGAAAAGAATTTACGGCAATGCATGGATTCAAAAATGCTAGATATTACTTTTCGTGACGAAATTCTTTCCTTTTATTTGAAAAAAAATAGTTCAAAGAATAGAAAGCGATTTTTCTTTGACGCACGTGTGAATACAATTTACCATTAAATATTTATAAATGATAATTAATTTAGCATGCAAACTCGACTGAGCGATATTTTCTGCGACTCTGACAGATTGACAAGTGGTTATGAAAGAGTGGCTCAGCGTGCAACATCGCGCCTTTATGAATTGTGTAAAAGAAATTAGAAAAGAAAATAAACAGACAAAGAAAAATTACTGTTACCGACCCAAAGACGTAAACATAACTCTTGTCTTGAAAGAATCTTTAACTTTACGTGTCATAGTGGCCATGAGTATAAGAAAAAGCATATTTTGTGTAAATTTGGTCAACTTAACAAGCATAAACAATATCCTTTAAGTTTACTACTTAAGACAAACTAGCCGGAAACACGGCTTATATTACACTCTCCAACAACGGCTAATTGCAACTGCTTTTCAATCTGTTAGTTCAATCGAAAGAGACTTTGTGCACGCCAGCTGCTAGTTGATAAAAAATGTCGTTTTTCAATCTTTTCTAATCATATATTCAATGAATCAAACAGACTTTGCGGGCACTTTGCTTTTTAGAAACTATTGAATTAAACATGTTTTAAATATTAAGTTTTGCAGTTACTTTTAAAAAAAAGGGAAAAAAAAGCTTTCTTCGCTTTTGCTTGTTTGTTTATTGATGTGCAGAGACATTTTAAATGATAAATAAATTTGATTCTGATAGCCTGATATTATGGTTTGTTATCTACTTAGATCTTATCGGCTTTGTCTACCACAACTCATTATTTCACTTCCTTTGCTGAAATTTTTAAAAGAAACGTACAAATTGTATTTCACTTACTGCATGTAGTTTCCAATATAGACCACAGGCATTGCAAACGGGATCTCCGTTTGCGTTTCGTCGCCAGAGAGTTGTTTGACTTGTGTGGCAATTCGCACAGGACGTTCCCGCTCGTCTTGCAGCAGACTGAAAAAGGCAGTAAAAATATAAAAAAAGAATAAACACATATAAAATCCTTAGATTAGGGCGCTATTTATTTAAATGCACAATTAGTTGCTCTTATCCAAAACTAGATAGTTCATTTCTTACAAAAAAAAAGTCTCTTAAAATATCGAAGTGATTTCGTGTGAACAGCATCGAACCGGAAAAATTGCCTTTGGCTTGAAATTCTAAAAGAAATTGTTAAAATACCTATTTCCTTCTTTGGATAAATACTGTTAAAGCAGTAATAAATGCTTTCGACCCAGATTTATTTAAAGCGTTTTCCGGATCCTTTTCTATTTCAATTAGCACAATATTCTAATCCTTACCGCTGTTCTAGTTCGGAGTTTAGCATGTGATTAATATTAAGAAGGTCTTGAAATTTTAACAAAGTGTACTGTCATCATACTACATAGTTCACTATCTTGCTATCAAGACCAACTCGCGCGCGTGATAATTACAAAATTAACCTCAAACTACACGATAAGAAAGAAATACAGAATAAGACTGATGAAGGGATTAAGTGGAACCCAAATCTTTTAAAATCTCTATAAACCCACCAGTCTTCTTTTCGGTTTGATAAGTGGCCGATTGGAGCCGTTCATTTTGTGGTATAGGCCGCACGCATTGCATAAATAATGTCCACTACCATCTCTTCGCCAAAGTGGAGTCGAAGTTGCTCCGCAGTTAATGCATTCACGTCCATCAGCTACAACATAAAAACACACATACAAAACGATAAGAAAAAAGGGCGTCAAAAAAGTGAACAAATAACTCTTAAACAGTCGGATAACAGAATGATACGTGAATAAAAGTTTTTAAATTTCAACCTCCGTCTTCAACTTCTTTGTGCCGTTTGTTCCGAGGCCTGAGGGAAACTTCATTTCATTGTTTCCATTGAAAAAAGACTGATGTTGATGTGGATGTGTTAAAAACATATCAATGGATATAATAAACACAGCCCCCTTCATCTACACAAACAAAATTAAAACAAGGAAAACAATTTGGGGAAATTTGTGCAGTTTAACGTCGTGGCTAAAAGGAGATTCTTTAATTATTTTTCTAAGAAGGCAGAGATTCTCTTGTTTGAGTTAAGTTTAGTTATATGTTAATAAAGGTTTAAGTTCTTGCGAAACTTCTAAACTCACCTTGTACAATACAACACATGTTGCAATGTAGAACCTTTTGATCACAATTGTTACTTAAACCATTTAAAAACTCTTATTTTGTTTTTCTTACCCTTACAAACTCACGCAAAACCAGACCGGAATATCGAAACAAACAAAACAAGCTTTTGGCAAGGATATTCTTTGCTTCGAGCCAAATTTTTTGAATGATAAAAAAAAGTTTGTTACATTCACGATTGTTTCCAAATCGAAATGAAAATGCATTTTGAAAAGGAAAGAAAACAATTTGGAACGCCGTTTTATCTTCAATTAGCTTTGTTTGTTTTTTCACTAACCTGAATTTGACCGACTCTTGGTTCTGGTTCGCGTAAAGTTTCTATTAGCCATTATTCCTGGTAACCCAGAGAGGGGAGCAAAAGAGGACATATTTATCTCAGACCCCACATAATGCTGAATAGCTTGAGAAGGATAACCTGCAAGTGCAGAATCTGCTATTCTCAGATCTGGTCTCGTAGAAAATTGCATCCCAATCCCGGACTTGAAACGTTTCTCATCATTGCTGCCATAACTAAAGAAAGCATCAGGAACAGCACTTCCCCCTTCTGGAGTATTTTCCTTCGGCGGTGTTGGAGGAAATGAAAAAAGGTGCGAAGAGCTGTGGACACCACCGGCTCCGCTGCTTGTTGCACTACTTGGGACAGGACTTGGTCTATGGCCTTGTTGAAACGTTGGGCACCAAACTGAAGCTGGGTTAGTTGTAGCACAACCTGGATAGCCTGGCGTTGGTTTACTCTCAATCCACTGCAACGGCGGGTGGAAATGCGGACGGCAAACTTGTCCCGTCTGTACTCGAGCCGCTGTGGGAAGAAATACTCTACTGCAACTGCCTGGCTGGGCGCCTTGGCTCTGCGGATCTTGGAAAGCTGTGGGACCGTGTGGTGTCATTTGACACATCGAAGGACGATATCCTCGAGCTCCAGGATATGACCAGGCGTTTCCTGCATTGCCAGAACCATCAAGATGATGGAAGAAAACATCGACCTCGTCGGGAGGGAGTAATTGCGTGGGCTCCATTATTCCCATTCCAGGAGCGCTGCAACTGGCGGATTGCATGCGCTCACTGCCTTGTACGCCATCGTGTTGACTCGCAACAGGGTGAATCCAGCGATGTTCCGAGTTCATGGTTTCCATAACAGGCCTGATAGAAACACACTGAATGCCTGCAATGCAAAGTAAGAAGCGTTTTAATGAATTCACTTCTAACGAGCCTCTATTTAACAGCTAACTTGTAACAATAATTGACGAGAATAATAGAAGGAACGCTTAATATTAATTAGGTATTTTTCAATGGGAAAAGGCGATGTGAAACGTATGACATTCAACTGTGGGAGGAAAATTATGGTCGGAAGTTCCATTCACATCATATAACGTGCCCATCTCGGTTCCGTCGTTTTAACTCGTGTGTTAATAATTCACAAACGTTTTCATTTTATAGTCGTTCACTGGAAATTCTCCCGTGATTTTAAACTGTTGTATTCATACTGTAGCAACATGAAATACGAAGTGTGAAAACAACTGATAATACATAGTAAGATTTTTTTACAACCGTTATGCCAAAAGTGAATATTAGTTCCTGTTAAATCAATGCCGAAGAATAAAAATAAAGAAAATTGATAAAAATGAAAAGCGTTCAATGAAATCACCTCTGAAAGGCAGAGCAAAAATATTCAGCTTGTTTGGCTAACACCTTTGAAAGTTGTCTATGAATTCATGAGGCTCTTAGCGTCTGTGATGTCTGGTTAAGCTCAGGCAATTTTTGAAAGATTGTAGTGGCAAACCAGGCCAAACTTATTAAACGTTCCCACCATTTCGGCGCCAGGCAGCCGCTTGAAACACAGGATCAGGTCAAGTCAACAACCAATCAAATTGTTTCAGCTTTTGTTTTATTTGACGTTCATTGGAATTGTCGTCTTTTCATTGCTTTACTGGTAGCAAATTAAACAAACAATTCTTTTCCAATGATCACCTGCCAATCAAACAGTTGGGTTTCTTGTACACAAATTTGAGCTGTTCCTGTGCTGTCAAATATACTTGTGAAATAATGAAAAGAAAAAAAATATATCCAAGCGGTTCCGAAAACGTTTGTTTTTGGCAAACTCAGATGTCCATTGTATTATTGTTGCTTTGTTTTTTCACTGCAGCCTGAAGCAAATTTAGAACAAAGATATTCTTTTTAAGATCTTTACGCGAGAACATTACTTCTCGATCAAGCGTAACTTATCACTCAATCATCTTTTGGACAAATCTGTTTGCATTTGTTATAGTCGCGGCATTTCTTACTGATAAAACAACATGAAAAGTAGCGATCTAAATTTTTGAAACTGATGACATTAAACTTTGTTTACTATGGTCAGATTATGTGGAATATTCTATAACAAAACAAAAACATAAGACCAGATTGATATCCAATGACGGATCACGAAATAATAACTTATAAGGACTAAGTTAAAGGAGAAAAAAATAAAAGACACATCTGCATTAAAAACAGAGCAAAGTAGCAAACTACTTAATGGATCGCTAATTGTTAAAAATCGCTCTCTGATTGGATGTCAACGTTCACGCATTTGTCATACAGCAGGTGATACGTGACCGTACCGTCTTCAACGACAAAACTCGATATAATATTTTCAGTGCGTAGATTGTTACAATTCTCATTTTTTTTCTGTTTGCAGAGGTACGTAACATTTTGTTTAAAACCAACAAATAAATATTTACCTAAGCTGAAAAGTTTTCGTAAGATTTGAACTTGTTCGTGTCGGACCCAAAATACTTTGTGCTCTAGTCAACAAAAAATAATGACCTTTTTCATTGGCATGATTAGAATGATGCCTTAATTAGTCAGTGATACGAAGGTAAACTGTCATCTTGAATTCCCAACAAAAACCAACCGCTACCTTTGCATATTTCCGCGTAGACTAGGAGACGCGGTTATGACAACCTGTTTAAACTAGATTGAAAGATTCTTGTAAAGATCGACTCCATTGCATTCTTTTTCGAGAAGGGGACACATTTTTAAAGGGATTGAAGAAAATCTACTTTTCTCTTGTTTCCTGCGAGCCAAAATCGATAAATACTATAAAAAATGTTTACGCATTGCTGTTCTTAAGATGATAAATTAATAAACAAGCAATATACAGTTTTTACACACAATCAACAATAATCACAACTATTAAAAAGATGGTACTAAATGCAAAGATTTGATAAGAGTAGATCGATGGTTTAGTTTACACAAGAATACGAGAGGACCGATTATGATGAAAAAGCAAATATTTCTCAAAAGCTGTCACCCAAAATATTCGAAGTATTTTTCCAATCCTCGCTAGAACAGCAGTGTTGCCCAGAAGACGCGTTTATTTTCCTATGCATTTCAATTTTTTTTTCAAAAAGAAGAAAAAATGGAAAACCCTTTTTTAACTTTTTTTCAGGAGTGGAATAGGATGAGTCCGAGAACGGACATTGCTGTTGTTTCCTAATATCCCATTAAAGCGTTACCTTTCGCGCAGCTTCCAAAAAAAGAAATCACATTTTAGCAAGTGGAGTTTTCTTGCCTCTTGCATCAACTCTTGCATCATGCTTTGAGGAATTTAAACACTTTTACAGTGCTTTTTGAAAGTTAATGTTGCATGAGTAAGGACGCCCTTATCAACCATTTCATGTGCGTCCATTACGAAACATTAATTTTTAAAATAAAGGCTTTTCTAAATGCATCAAAATAACGTAATTCTTTTAATAAAGCGCAATAGAAAATTGATTTCAAATCGTTTAAATTTTAACAAGCAAAGCGGCCCTGTTTATTCTTATTTTCTTGTTGAGTCACGGCATGGTTATTAACCCCCTGTGATTAGACTTCAACGAAATAAACCTTTTAAGATAAAAAAGTCTTTACTCAGTGAATTTCTTATGCTAGAATTCGCCAACTTTTTTCTTAATTTGGTTTGTGGAAACTCGATTAGCTTCTTGATTAGTATAAGCGTCATGGATTATTCATGCGAAAACTTTCTCCATGTATTTTTATCGTTTTCACAATTTTGGTAATTAATTATATGCCATCGTCATTACATGCTTCTGTTTACAGCAATGTACGCAATTACGACAAAAGTTTTAATTTCGTTATGAACTCATTTCTTCTCGTTATTCGTGTTTTCATAATAACTGTCTTATCAGGAATAATTCTAATGGGATTTTTTTTTTGACTTAATCTGCTTTTATCATGAAATAATTACAATAAATCTACTTCTGTTGCCTAAAACAGAAAAAAAACACATAGAAATAAAATAGCTTTTACCGTGTAATGTTCTGAAGTCTAAAGATTTTTCTGACAAGTAAGCCAGCGGACAAAGATTTCCCATGATGCACGCTCTGGAGTGGTTTTGAAGAAAAGATGTCATTACGTCTTTTTTCGTTTTTCTCTTTGTCAATACTTAAAAAAACTTGTTTCACTTAGAACGCCCGTTCGGTTTGAACAACTGAACAGTTAAATTGACAATATCTTTTGTTACACATGGACTTGGAGTCTAAGTTCTTAAACACGCACGCCAAAGCTTTCCAAAAGATAACTTCAAGAGGAAAGGGTTATCAGTCCAGATACAAGTCGATGTCGTTGTGTACATATTCTGGTGATGAAATCTAACTTGTAATCGCTAGATAACTGATGGCTTTTTTGATTTTCAAACAGACAATATGTTTATTACAACTTTTGACTTGTTTTGAAAAAAACGAACCTCCGGAAAACAGTTGATAAAACAAAATTAACATCGCCCCCAAACTGAGAACAAGAATTTTTAGTTTTGATGTCGCAAAGACAAACTGATTTTTTCTTAACTATCGCAGCAAAGTGATAATTTGTAATGTTTTCGACAGGAAATCATTTAATTTCCATCTGATAGCGTCCTATCTTGGACACAATATTGCACGAATAGAATATTTGAAGTGCAAATCTTTATCTTCATCAAGTATATCGCCTTAATTTCTGCAAACTATAGTGCAGATCAAAGTTTAACTTTGCTGTTGGCGTTGATACATCGATAAAGAGAAGTTTGCTGATAAAACAGGATTACATGCAGAGATCGAAGGACTTGTGTTGGTTTGTCCGACCATTGGGAAGTCAAAACTTCCTGGAATCGGTGTCTGTATACCATCACATTTTTCAGTTGACTAGGCTGGTCAGGAAACATTCAGACCCATGTGGGTCCAGACAATGAATTATTTGGTGGTGATAGCTAATGGGCAGAGGTTTAATAATTTGTTTGCTGCAAATATTCTAAAAGTTTTTATAAATTTTATTCAATGAGTAAAGAGAAAATATCTTTAATTATGCCAAGAAACCTTAATTGTCATTCTTCAACTGTTTATAAGATCGTGATTTGAAAATTCCCCCAGTAAGAACATATTTTCAAGCAGAGAGCTTTTCATCGCGGTAGGTAGAGAAAGACCGAGTTGTCTAAATTTGTATAGGAAAAGGAAAAGCCCGGCAGTTATATTAATTCTGACGCAAAACAGTCATCCAGTTTTTGCTGACAGAACTTAAACGATTCGTGAACCGCAACAGTAATGAGAAAGGAAACCAAAATCAGAATTGTTGGATAAATATAGAAAGTGGGAAGTTCGAGGTTTTCAACAATAGCGAAAAATTGTTCCAATAAACGAGTGTGAAGTATGTGTGCTCTTCGCCCGATCACTGCAAACTTTTCCTTGTTGACCATCTGCTCTCGTATTTCAATGTCAAGATACACTGACTCCCTTAATTCACTTTCAAAATTATTTGTGCAAATAGAATGTCAACTGAAAGCAAAGATAAGATACCAAAATACTTTCATTTCTGAAAATATCTAGATGTTATATTTGCAGAACTTCACGGAAATATTCAAGTTTAGTTGCTGAAAATCGTGTAAACAAAATGTGGGAGGAAATGCAGAGATATATGTTTACTATGTTTACAGCCATCAGAATTTGGCACTTGTATTTTGAAAATAAAACTTTCAAACTATCATTCTATAGCGAACATTGGTTAATTTTCAAAAAACGTAATGAAGGAACTGTCAGAAAAAAACGAAAGTCGACCTGTCCAATCCGAAGTATTTAGTTAAGAGGTTTAGCTTATAGTGGCTTATGAATCAAGAGTTTAAAATCAGAATTATGGTTTAACATAGTATAAAAACTTCTGTTTCTTTTTAAAACCAGGAAACTTTTGATAAAAGGAAGCCAATAATTTTTTTGTCTATACTTATCTCCATATTGTTGGTTAACTATAAGCTTATCTTTTCTCGATACAAATACACAATTTAAACAAATTGCATGGGTGGTATAATTTTAAATATTTTCATTGGGAAAGGAAGGAACACATCTCGGACAGATTTCAAAATAGCTAGCTAACATGCATGTCAGTGCCTATAATTAAATTTGAAAATAATCTAAGCTGGTATAAATTGCCCTTTGAAAATTCTCGATTAGCATAACAATGTATAGTCAATCATTTGTGATGGTTTGTTGGACAAAATGCCGAGCTGCTAGCGAGAAACGCGTGACTTGTGTTCATCATATATATTGGCTTTGAAATCTTACTTTACTAACTGATTTACAGATGCTACAAGAGTTACGAGTTGCCTTAAAAAGGGCAAATAAAAGCAAGCAAAAAGTAATATTTGAGCGCTTCTACCAATATTCTTAAATTCATTTTGTTAGGTTTCTAACTAATACTTTTTAACATGACCTAGTTTTTGATATGAGTTTGTCATTGTGACCAAATGGCCTTATCTGTATAGCCAATTTTGCTGTTTAAAAAGTTTATTATTCAGAGCTCATCGAGGCATGTAAACTACAAGCTTTTGCTGATAAAGCTCTCGATATCTAGTGATAAACAATTTGAAGTAAAGCATATATACAAGTTTGTTTTTCCGCCTTTTGGTTTACAGGAAAGCAAAAGCAAGGTCTGCCATTAGTTCGAAGAACGTCTTTTTTCGATGCCTTTGTTTTGACGTGTTCGCCTTGAAATCTTTTAGTTTTAGTGGATGATTGTGGAAAACAAGCATGCACAAATACAAACATAAAAGTAAAAATGATTGAATCTTCTTAAGTTTGTATATGCTAGATCGCCACCGAAGTGTTATTCGTTTCGTGACTAAACTTATAGTTACCTTCTGCCGCGAGGCTAGACGCGCTCTGTTCTTTTGATATTATTCCACGTCTTTGCAAGTTTAGCGTGTTTAATCCATTATTTCATCGCTAAGCAGAAACGAAGAAGGTAATCATACGAGGACACTACAACACAACTACAACACCACTGTGGTTATATGGGCAGGGTGCACGGGAACTTGAACATGTCAACCCAGGCCAAGCAACACCAGTCACTCAGAAAAATTCAGGAAAACAAAGAACCATCCGTGTAAGTGATAAAGAAAATATCCGTAGTCGCTTGTCAACTTTAAACTTAGTTTTTGTTTTCTATTATTCTTTGAAACCCCGTAATTATACCGATTTGTAAAATGCGAGTCGTTCGGCAAAATAACTAAGAAGACCCAAATCAACAAATTATTTACTAAATACTCGACGAATGTTAAGATTATTTTTTAACGAGCAAATATCTTTTTCTGCCTGAACAATTAAGAGTGCAAATACAAGTCGCTTTTTTGGTTTTAACCCGAAAACGGATTTCATTTATGCACAGCTATTTGTGCCTTTATATCTGCAACTCTTATGGAAATATTTCTATCTTTTGTTTTTAATTGTCATGGTTTAGCACTGTTTCAAAACTCACCCCGCAAGGGGTTTCACGAACAAAAAGAGTAATTATTTTTATCAATCGTTGAACACCTCTAGATACATCATAAAAGTCGCAACAAAAGTTAAAAAAAGATTACTCAGTTCGGCATTTAATTCACTACCATTTGTGTCCATCGAACTGCGTAGAAACACATTTTTGTTTTAATAGGAGAATGGTTAGGAGGTCAAAAAGGCGACGCATTGTCTATGGTCGGTTTCTTTGATAAGTAACTAGTAAAATGAAGGAACGATAACCTTGCTTGTCGCCAAACTTCTCACTTCTCATTTGTTTACTTTGGGATAACAACCTAAAAAATTAGAGAAGAGATGTTGGGAGAAAAGTTTTTTTTTTGTGGGACACCCAAAGTCTAAAATCGGATCATGTATGAACACCGGAAATGCCTTCACATTTGAAAACTCGACACGCTTCTAGGCCCACCTCACAGCTCAGACCAAATGGCGAGGTGTACGCACGACTTATCAATCATTCTATCTAAAATCGATAATTGTATAATTATCACATTTTTGGATCTACGTTTGATACGAGTTGATGGGTTTTGAGCCTACGAGAGCCATGACCTCAGAACACAGACCTTTACAAATTTTTGTTCGCATCTTACCTTCTCTCTTTTATGACAAGTCCTCTCTTAAAGGCAAGAAGCCTTACTGAACACACGGTGTAATGGTTTGCAACCCCAGAATTTATCTCTAAATTGAAAACTAAATAATTAATGTTGTATTGTCTCGAAGGTTTATGCCCTGTACGGGAAGGCAGTAGTTTCTGATGAGATGATAATGGGTGTTTGCTCACTGTAGAATAGGGCAAACCTTTCACAATATTTGAACAAATCTTGTACTGATACGATTACGGTTTCAGTTAAGCTTCCGACTAGCATTAAATTAGGAAAATGCGAAAGCGAGCAGTGTTTGCGTCCTCTGATAACCTGACGAGCATTGTTCAACTGATTGAAGGGTTTTAGCGGAACATTAATTTTTGATAACTGCGGTTTTTCTGCCCAATTTTGACATAATTGAATATAGTAAACCCACTTTTATGATTTTTATTAAGACATATGAGTTCTGTCACATGTCGAACAGTATATGGCGGATTTTAGTAAGCAGTGCCTGTGCTTTGATTTCTCAAACACGAAGTTATCTTGCTATCAATAGCAAACTTATATAGTTCTTACCAAAGATCGTGAAAAACTTATAAGAGATAATAAACACAAACGAATGGCGGTACTTCAGTACAGATGTCTGATTAAATAGAAAGCGTTTTTCAAAATCAAAAAGTATCCATAACAACAATCCAATAACTGATTCTTCTCAATTTTAAGGAAAAATTCTCGGTCACAAATATTTTCTTGTAACGAAAATCGGGTTAATTTCAATGCTAGATCCTTTGTCCAAGAACTGTGATAATCTATGCATAAATGATGAACTTGCATCAAAGTAACACAGAACTAATGATTTCATAATAGGCCTTTTAGAAGATTCACGCAGCTGTTTGTTTGTGGCAAGAGTGACAAAATCTCAACACACGATTTATCACAGTCGAAATCTCGATTACACACTATATTAGAACTATTTTGCCACTGTAGTTAACATTTGTACATATAGCTTGTATTACTAATACTCATACTAAATCAACCAAGAACTAAGATTTACTCGATATTGCGTTATCACAGATACTTAATGAGAATGCAGACACATTTAATATTCGCTCTTAGTAATGTAAAGGTATTTACAAATTTAAGTTGTTGTTTCTTGAAGGGACTTCTACCCTATCGAGATAAACTCATCAACGTCCCGGAGCGCGGAATCACTAACTCCAATTTTTGCTGATCTCTCATGATTAAACTCGTTGAAATGTTTCTTCCAGTGCAATAGAAATTTAAAGGCTCAAATTAAGTTCCCAGTTGATGTTAGAAGCATGTTTACGAAATGGGTATTCCATATCAGTGTTGTATATGAGTGAAACGAAGAATTCAGTTGTCTGTAGGTAGGTTTGAGCAGTCAAAGTTGTACATGTAAGAGAGCTCTCATGCAGTTTTTGGCCGTAATCTTATTAATATTCTTAAAAGGCGCTAAGATGTACTCACCTTACAACAGATATGCGCTAACGGTAGACAGACAACTTAAGAAGTAACTTTTTTGTTCGAGTGTTACGTTTTGATGTGGAAGCTAATGTTACAAGCTATTTATAAGGTTTTCTTGATGAGGCGCCTCAATGGCGCCAAGACTTCTGCTTTGTCTAAACTCCACATGCTTTTGCAATGCCGACCACGACACACGCAAGATGTATTCGATATTTTTCCTACACCGTAAATTTACTGTGTATTCGTTTTCATGCTCCGTTTTATTTGTACTCAAAAACTCTGAAAATGAATCTTTGCTTTGTTTAGCAGAGAATTTAACCGCATAAAATTGAAATTGCAATGGTAGAAGTGGTTGTTTGCAGCTTCGCTGGCGCCATTCTAACATATTGAGCTTCGAAAGGCCTGTTGATTGGGCTCAATCACCGCCACTCGGCTGTAAGCGCCGACTTCGCCAGCCTTATAATTTTAATACCGAACAAAGACAACAAGGTTGATCGTAACTGAACTGTATTTCACGCTATGTTCTGCATTTAAGCGTAACAATAAACTTGCCAAACGCTTGACCCGATTAGAAACGGAAATTGGTCTTGGTTCTGTTGACACAATAGCCAGGGTTTGGTACGTGAATACTTAGCTCAAACTCTGTTGAAACCTAAATTCATGATTGCAATGTCAAGTCCCCGACCATTGACCATAAAAGTATTCTTTCAAGGGTTGCATTAAGTCTTATTTCTTGTTATATTAACATCCAGTTTCATTCAATTAATAAAGATTGAGAAGCGAAGCAAAATGATTTTTTAAGAACCTTGAACATTTTTAATTAGAATAATTATAAAAGGCGTACAGTGATTTGATACCTGCTCTTTGGAGTAATTCGTGTGTCAAAGCAAAGTAATTTAGTACGACTTGTCTTCAGCCGTTCTAGGCAAATGTCAAATTAGTTTCGTAATCAAAAAATACTTGCCGAAAAGTCAGTTTTCTGATACAAAATGAGCCCATTTCTTTTCCGTCATTCTATATTTAGGAAACTTGATGAAACTGGTAAATTAGTAATTTTCTTGGCGGTTTTTCATTTGTTGTAAGTTATTGCGTGAACGTCTTTTACTTGCAACATGAAAGACAGTTTCTAGTAATTATAGTTATACCAACGAATTTTCTTCCCGCAAAAATATCAAACAAAATGATTGTAAAATGGTCGTTTTGTTCGGAGGAAATATCTTCCAGCTGTCTTCTTAAGAATCTTGTCGTTAAAATTTGTGAATGCAAACTTTTTATGAGTAGAAAATAAAACAACACTCTGAAAACGCCTATGAAAACTAAATAATAGTGAATTAATAGCATAATTTTAAGTTTGTAAACACTTTATTTATGCAATCTAACGAGGACATCCCCGTAACATCTGGGTAACTCCACGACTTGAGATTTCCTTTACATAAATCTTTCGAATTTTAATGAGGGGCTGGCAGTAACAAGAGAGCGCAAGCCTCTGACATTGATATGGAATTTATTGCAAATTGTTTAGATTTCTCAATGCTCTATTAAAGATCTTCGACGCCGTTTGGTCTTTTATAAATAGAATTAAAAAGACTATTTTTCATGTTGGTTAATTTTGCCAAAGGTGTGGTTTCCTTTCACGCTTAGTATTCTGAAGCGTGGGTATGCACAGCAGTAAAAGATTGAATAAATGTACTTTCAAACACTTTGACTAAGATGTAAATCTTCCTTCTGAAATCCGAATAAGATTAAATTTACTTTTTTATCGTATTAACTCCGCTAAAGGTCAGTCTATGACACAAGTAATTATATACAGAGTACATTTCGAAAATTGAAATCAAATAACCGTTTCATTTGTTCACAATTTCATGAGCCATAACCTTCTTTTTAATATTTTTCAAAGTCTTAGTTAATGGAACATAGAGCTATGATTTAAAAACTGGTCATTTTTGGATTACTTCAGCCTCAGGTTAACTCCAACGGATAATTCTAACGGTATCATTTTTTTAAAATTATTTTTCGATTTTGTTAAAGATTAATTTAGGTGTTTGTAATCAGCATTTTTTTGAGATCGCTACGAAATTAATTCAATGACGCCAGTTTTCTTTCTCCAAAAATGTTATGATGAAATATATCCGAGATAAGGCCTGTTTATTTTGGTCATCCGCGCAGGCCAGCGCGCGTGGCGCAAACTTATCTATTCTCAAGGTGTGATGAAAAGATTAATAATATGTTTAAATTTTTTTTTCATTTTAA